>OZ022507.1:37629365-37929127 GCA_963989385.1 Ctena decussata | reverse complement strand
AAACCGCATTAATTTGCGAACAGCCTGATATAATTTTTGAAAAGATTGCATAAGAAATACCGCGGTCATTTTTTAGTTTAAGTTGACTACCCTCAAAATGTATAGAATATATAGTAAATCATGACATTTTTACTGCGTTGATCAAAGTTTTTACCCGCATATGTCTCTTTTTTTCATAAAATGAAAATTTTCCGTGTTCATTCCGAAAACTACAATTATTCAGCATTTCACTGATATATTTTTTATTGAAATAGGAAGTAAAACAGTGCGGTCATTTTTACATTTTCGATCAGCACCCTTATTTTCTATGCTGGCGCAAATATCCAACAGAATTCACACATTACTCCAGGTGGCGTAGAAAGTTGCGGACGCTAAAGGCGTTCTACAAGGGGAATATTCCAGTGCTCACTGTTTTATATGACCCGACTGCTCTTGTAAGGGGAGGAGAATTGGGGGTGGGGGGGGGGGGGGCGGAGGGCTGTCAATAACTTGATGAACGCAAAGTTCGTAAAAAGTGTCCTCCCTGGATTTTTCAAATAAATAGTACTATAAGATAAAATGAACAGGACATATGTAATGTCATTAATCTTACTGTTTTCTTCAGAAAAAATGCGTTTTTCTACCAAATTGTCTGCTTGGCAACGATTGTTTTCCGCTGTAATGCATTAATTTCGTCCGACATATAAGTTCGGCAAACAATGTTTGGCTTCTGAGACCAGAGTTGTTAGCTCTAAGGTTTGACAAGCTGATTACCATATTAATTCGGCCATAAGACGAGGTTCATTTCCCCCAACACACAAACAGAATGACCCCAAATATCTGAAACCTACAGTAATTGTGCTGTAAGACGGGATTTCTCTTACGGTCTAAGAAAGCTCAAGATCCATCTCAAAAGTTGGGCCTAGAATTTTGTCTTCTTCTTTGGAGGAAATCCCGTCTTATAACTGAATAAAAAGTTTCATCATGTACAAACAGAGAAGATTCAGTTCCAACATTTATCAGCAAGTTGTTCTGTAATGTGAGTTATTAGCTCTTGGATTGGGTAACCTGACTGCCAGATTAATTCGGCTACAAGTCGGGGCTTCCCTCCTCCTCCTCCCCCCCCCCCCCCCCCCCCCCCCCCATTAAAAAAAAACCCACACAACAACCTCCAATGCGTTTAATAGTAATTTTGCTATAAAACCGGTTAATCTTGTACAGTCTAAAGTCTACATCCATCTTAAAAGATGGAACTAGAATTTTGTCTACTTCCTTGAAGGGAAATACGCGTCTTATTACCGAATAAAGACATATATCATGTGCTATTAGCAAAGACTATGATCCGACTCATATGTACAGTCTGTTCTGTGATGTACGGTTTGTATATTCCAAAGCGCATGCACAAATCAAAATTAAACATTTCAGGCGCGCCATGAAAAATGTATACTCATACATAGGATAAACGCACGAATTACGCTTGTCCGAACCAGCCTGTACATGGTACTGCAGTCTGATCAGACCTGCACAGTTCCCTTTCAAAATTGTGCATGCCTAGATATTTTCTTTGCGAAGATCTCACGCTAAATCAGTATATTTTGTATGTGTGCAGGTTGGCAGTGTTTGTATATGCAGACGGTAGTTTTTGCAGGATGCGGACAATAACACCTTTTAATATACAACGTGATAATGTTACGCTCGATTAACCCGCTAAATATCTGGGTCCAGTTGTTCAAAGCATCGTTAGCCTAACGAGCTCGTTAAGGGGTCAACTCGTTAAGTGTTTTGCATCTTTGTAACCAAATACGCTGGTATTTTTTGTTGAAAAAATGTAAGAAGCTTTTGCAATACGCTGGTATTTTTTGTTGAAAAAATGTAAGAAGCTTTTGCACCGCTGGTATTTTTTGTTGAAAAAATGTAAGAAGCTTTTGCACTGCAAAAGCTTTTTACATTCATTCAACAAAAAATACCAGCGTATTGCAAAAGCTTCTTACATTTTTTCAACAAAAAATACCAGCGTATTTGAGATATTAACGTTTAAAATTTTAACGAAACGTTAACTAACGACGTCATAAGTTTTGAAAAAACCGGGCCCAGAAAAATATTTGGTAAGGTCGTGGGTTCGAATCCCAGTTGTTACCTATTTTTTTTTTTTTTTTTTTTTTTCCTGCAATAAATTGAAGTATCTGCAAACAACTTTATATATCATATTTAACAAAATCGATCATTTTTGGCAACTTAATACATGGAAAACAGCTTTGAGAATAAGGACCTTACCATGGATAACTTTCCACGCCACTGTTTAAAAATCGATAATCGATATTCGCGAATCGAGCTGGTAATGAAATACACTACGAGATATGGGCAAGTCATCTTTTTCTTCTTATTTTATTTTTCCTTATATTCAAATCCATTTTTCCGTGTTCATTTCGAAAACCGCATTAATTTGCGAACAGCCTGATATAATTTTTGAAAAGATTGCATAAGAAATACCGCGGTCATTTTTTAGTTTAAGTTGACTACCCTCAAAATGTATAGAATATATAGTAAATCATGACATTTTTACTGCGTTGATCAAAGTTTTTACCCGCATATGTCTCTTTTTTTCATAAAATGAAAATTTTCCGTGTTCATTCCGAAAACTACAATTATTCAGCATTTCACTGATATATTTTTTATTGAAATAGGAAGTAAAACAGTGCGGTCATTTTTACATTTTCGATCAGCACCCTTATTTTCTATGCTGGCGCAAATATCCAACAGAATTCACACATTACTCCAGGTGGCGTAGAAAGTTGCGGACGGTTGATTTAGGCTATCGAACATTCCTTAATTTTACATAAACGCTTAAATATAGAAAAAACGTCTCCGAAAAATATATCTGAAATTTTGATGTGTTTTGCTGAAATATGTTGACGTGTAATTTTTTAAATAATTTCAAGTTTTCACCGTGCAAATTTTTCAAAAAGTATATTTGTTTAACTATACCCCCTGTTCCGATGACGTCGTTTCTTTCAACGTCAAAGAGAAATTATTCCTAAGAATGTTTTCTATTTAACGTTTTGTTTCTAGTGAAACGTTTGTGATTTCTTCTAGAGAATATAGCTTCACGAAAAACGAAAAAACTGAATTAATATCTTATTCCGTCTTCCAGGGAGAGAGATTTCAATGCATCAGGGGTTCATTTTTGCCATGATATTTATTTTGCGTAACATGACGTCCCGTTATTTGAACTCTTACGAACCGCGTATTTCGCGACGTCAGTTACTTCCGAAAACAGCAAAACCGGGAAAATGAACCCCTGACCTGTTTGAATTCTTCTGTCTAGAAAACGGAATGAGATATTTCTCCGATTTTTTCGTTTTTCATTTTCGTAGGTTTTCTAGACTAACTCGACATTGCTTTATTGGAATTAAAAGATATGTCGGAAACCGGTCTTAGCGCCCAACTTAGTTTGACGTTAAAAAAAGTCGACGTTATTTGAACAGGGGGTATGGTTTGAAAAATAAACTTTGAGAAATATTTACACGGTAAAATTTTAATATTCTTTCATTAATATTCCAACTTAACATTTCATAAAAATTATCAAAATTTGAGATATATTTTTCGGAGACGTTTTTTCTCTATTTAAATTTTTACGTGAATAGGCGAAATTTCAACAGCTTATGAAAATAAATGTTTGCGTCAATTTACTCGTAATGCGTAGACATTGCGCAGAAAGTATAGCTCAGCTTTATGGAACTCTTGATGGCACGTAATTTGGTATGAAATTTATTTCAATACCTCAACGGACTGCAGAGCAATGCCGACTAATACGGATATCTGAGAGCTATAAATTTTGCGTAAACAAACGTCAGACCATCATATTTTCATGACGTCATCGAAATAGGAATAGTTTATTACACGTTCAAAAGAAAGTCATTTAGTGAGTCACAAATAAATGAAGTTTTTGATAATATATTGTTTGACTAGAAAACTGAAAATTTTGGAATTGTCCTATTCCACCTTAATCATCATGACGTTGGCATACTGGGCTCAGTTGTTCAAAACTAACTACGTCGTTAGTTAACATTTCGTTAAAATTTCAAACTTTAATATCTCAAATATGCCAATATTTTATGTTGAAAAAATGTGAGTAGCTTTTGCACTGCAAATGCTTTTCACATTTTTTTCAACAAAAAATATCAGTGTATTTGGTTACAAAGTGGTAAAACACTTAACGAGTTGACCTCTTAACGAGCTCGTTAGCCTAACGATGCTTTGAACAACTTGGCCCTGATATTGAAATGTCGCGAGTTACAGTAAAAGTAAATCGGAAAATTCTCAGGAACTAACACAATTCAGTCCCAGATCACCGGGCTAGCCTTAACATTACAAACAATACATTAGTAACAGACACAGCAACAGACAGTACATAAAACAACCAAGAAAAAAAAAACCATAACTAAAGTTGGGACGGCCAGTAATGAAATTACTCTCTCTGTGTGTGTGTGGGGGGGGGGGGGGAGGAGGGGGGGGGCTTGAACGGGTTTGTAGTCGACTAACCCTCGCCGTTGCTTATATTGCTAGTAAAATTGTTTATAACGACAGAGATTCATATAATAATCTTAGATATACGTATATTTCATTACGCAATCTGCTACGAATGTGTTGCATTATATATACAAAGCTGGATCCTGGGGAAGCAAATAACTTGCTAAAGTAACGAAACTGAAATCAGACAATCAAGTGTTGATAGAATTAAAGCAGTTAATGTCACCTGAACGTATGAAATTTCAAGGCCTTGTTTTATAGGTATATACTTATAGTAATATGAAATATTTAGGCTGTGAGCCCGTTCGGGATATACTCAGACCATTAAGCACAAAACTATATCGAAAATTTGTTATTAAATGAGAATTGTTTTCCTTACACAAAATAATATCCTTAAAGTTGAGGTGAACTTAACTGTGAAAATGGTTGTAGCCCTGGGCCCGATCGGACTGTTAAATCTTACCTTACCGAATTATTTTTGTTAGGATAAATCCGTGAAATGAAAAGTCACCAGAAACCACAAATGACAAGCAGTATAGACCAAGGTAATAATTAATTTCATCTTGATCTGGGGCCGTATTTATAAAACAACTTAAGTGGTTGCTATGCTGTTGCTAAGGCTAAATTTCTTTGAAGGAGATTCCCTACAAATATGAAATTTGCTCTTACAAAGACTGTTCCTCCAGACCAAATTTCATAGTTGTAGGGAATCTCCTTTATAGATATTTAGCCTTAGCAACCGCATAGCAACGACTTAAGTGGCTTTATGAATACGGCCCCTGTTCTTTGCAAAGGTTTCTAATGAATAATAATTACCTTGAGAGCTAGAGCTAAGGCCTCCTCTCTTAGATTCGATTTCAATAAATAGTTTTCTGTCTTGAGCAGTTCCTGCAGTAATTTCTTCACCGACAGATATGCCCACATCCTCTCCGTAATCGTCTCAAAGTTGAGATTAGTTTTAAAATCGGGAATTTCAAGCTGGTTTTGATTTATAATGTCTTTCGAACTAGATAACTCTATAACACCATTTTGTCCGCTTCCAACAACGTTCAACGTTAAAGTATTGAAGTCGTTGTCCAATTCGTTTAATTTTCCAGATACAATGAGTTCTGATCCATCAAAGAAACTAGGAAACTGGGACTGTGTGAGAGAGGTCAAATTAACAGTGTTGTCCAAATAACTAAATGACACTTTTGACAACAAAACATTGGATATTTCATCGTAAAAACCGGTAAGTTGAAGAGCAGCGTCCGAGTCTGTGTATATCTTTCTAGCAACTGCATTATTCCGTGCACTTATCTTTTTAAGAAAGTTGAAATTAGCCTCTTTACCGAATGCGAGACAGAAAATTTGTATTTTTTGCTTGTTTCTCGACTCAACATTATTCAAAATCTTTTTGAAAGTTGTTACACCAACTGTTGGATCTCCATCTGTCAGAAATACTATCAAAGGTGCCGTCACATCGCCTCTTTGTAGTTCGTCTATAGTCTGGAGAATGCTTAGGCCGTCCAGTAAGGCATCGTTAACGTTAGTGCCTGAAATTAGATAAAACAGTTTCTATATACAGCTGTAGGTAGATTATATTGATTTTAAATGCCACCTCAGTATATAAATTTACTTCAGACTGGAATTTTATTGTTCATTCAACTTAATTGTGTGACATAGGTAATCGGCGGCACCTGAGCGTTTAGGGACAACCACTTTGACGGTTAAGATTAATACCTGATAAAAGTACATGTATTTGAGAAATCACTCGTATTTGCATCAATAGCAGTAAGTGATTCGAACATTTTTGGCCGTCAATACATTCTGTACCCCATTTAGACCTTCATCTTTCCCCGATTCATGGTTATCTGCCGCTCATCGGCTCTAAAAGTTTATGAAAGACCAGACTGCCGGTATATACGCAGCTAAATGAAAAAGATAAGAAGCTGATTGCAGCGGGAAGACAATGTAGGTATAAAGTCTTATAAGTGTGTTTCTTTGACTTGCTGGTTTCCTGCAAGAATTGTTCTGATAAGCCAGATAGAATTGAATATTTTTGTGTTTTTACGAAATACAGATTGGGCAGTTTTTACGAGGAAGTCTGCATGAATACAAATTTTAACAATGTCACGTTGACCGTCTGACCGTCGTTGACTGGTATTAACATTTGTAAAGAGAGGCGCCGTAGTCGAGTGGTTAGAGTGGCTCGGCTATTGAGCAGAAAGTCGCGGTAAGGTCGTGAGATCGCTCCCTGGTTTCGCCATGCGACGACTTGAAAACTCTTTCTGTCAACCCAGCAGTAAATGGGTACCTGCTTTGAATCAGCGAAGGATAAGGCAGCGAAAGGAGAGGGATGGGCCGAGCCTTTCATTTGCTGTGCCAGACACAGTTGGCCTCTAACTCACACTGCCCTACGGCTACTAGGCTTTGGGAAATCTTTACCTTTTACATTTGTCGCTGACTTCCTTTTAACAGCTGAAATGGTTTGGACAAACTGACTTTGTAAGACGAAGAAGGTCATGAGGTCTATTTGATGTGGCGCCCTTTGAAGCGATTGTACGTAAGTCCGATGTCCTCATGGAATATAACAAACCACCGTAAATAGAGTCTGAACCTACTTACTTATGCAGACCACAAAACTAGTGGCTGTCAATTATGAGACTCTTGCCAACCATAAACTATCAGTCAATCAGTATTTATATGAAGTTAGAAAGGTACCTTATGAAAATACATAGGTCTTACAATAGTTGATAGATGGATGCATTGAAGAGACGAAGCCGTATTCAAAATTAGGGGAAAATACAATTTTAAAGGGTAAAAGTTTCGTGTATAGTCATGTGAAATCGAACTGTATTAACCTTATTGTCATGCTAAACGCAAAAGGAAAATGTGCTCTTATTCTACTTAAACAAGAAATATATTAAAACTAGACCAGAGGGCCAATGGCCCTATATCGCTCACCTGAGCACTGAGGTTATGTTGGAAAGTAAGTTGCCACAGCAACAAAACAACATGCACAACAGCAATAAAACACACCATTTATGCAGAGGATAATATCACAAACATTTATGCAAAAATAAGCTTTATCCCCCCCCCCCCCCCCCCCCCCATAATGGTTTCTGAGAAGATCTTTGGCAAAATAAAAATGAAAAAAAACAAAAATGAAAAAAAAAATGAAAATTTGGCCTTTCAGTTGCAATGGCAACCAATCAAAATCAGTTCTTTGGGCAAAATTCATATAGCTGATAGAGGACTAATCTAGGAACATTTCTGTAAAGCTTTTGTAAAAATATCTGCAGTAACACAGAAATAAATACCAAATGTCCACTTTCCCCATTGTAAGTCTATGGAAACTTTAAGTTGCCATAGCAACCAGTTCACATGGGCAATGATAATATGAAACATACTTTAGGTAGAGGCTAATGTTATTTATATGTATGCAAAATATCAGCTTCATCCTCCTCATGGCTTCACTTTTCCCATTATAAGTCAATGGAAACTACAAGTTGCCATAGCAACCAAAATTCTTATGGGGTTGGAAGAAAAAACAAATTTAATATAGAGGCTTCTGTTATCAACATGTTTGCACAATATCAGCTTCATCCACCATATGGCTTCTGAGCAGAAGATTTTTTCATTTTTTCTTCTTTTTTTTTCGAAAATTTACCCTATATTTTGCCATGGCAACCAATCAAATTCAGCGATTTGGATAAAATTCATATGAAATGAAGAGGACTATTCAAGAAACATTTCTGTAAAGAGAAAATCTAAATAAATGCAGTGAGACAGCAAAAATTGCCAATTTCCATTTTCCCCATAATAAGTCAGAGGAAACTCTTAGTTGCCATAGCAACCAAACTGCTGGAGTAATTGCCATGAAAAACAGTAATTCTATAGAGGCTAGTACTAAGGTTCTTTCTGTATAGTTTGAGCTTTATTGGCCACACAGTTTCTGCGGAGATGATTTTTTAATATTTTCTATTTTTAACTATTCGGTTGCAATGGCAACCAGCCAAATTGCACAATTTGCATAAATTTAACAAGGCTGGTTAAAGACTACTCAAGGTACATTTCTATGAAAGTTTTGTCAAAATATCTGCACAGGCATAGCAATAAATGCAAATTTTCTATTTTGCCATTATAAGTCAATGGCAACTTTAAGTGCCCATAGCAACCAAACTGCTAGAGCAATTGCCAAGAAAAACAGTACTTTTATAGAAGCCAGTACTAAGATCGTTTCTGTGAAGTTTGGGCTTTATTGGTTGTATAGTTTCTGAGGAGATGATTTTTGAATATTTTTTCTATTTTTAATCATTCGGTTGCCATGGCAACCAGCCAGATTGTGCAATTGACATAAATTTCATGTGATTGATAGAGGACTACTCATGGAACATTTCTGTAAAAGTTTTGTCAAAATATCTGCATTGACATAGCAATAAATGCAAATTTTCAATTTTTCCCATACAAGTCAATGGAAACTTTAAGTTGCCATAGCAACCAAAGTTCTTAAGCGATTTGGATAAAAAACAGTATTATTGGTTCCCCCTGCCTATAGATGCTATATATGAAATTTGGTTACAATGGGCCTTGTAGTTTCAGAGGAGATGTTGTTTGAAAATGTTGACGGACGACGGACGACGGACGACGGACGTACGACGGACGACGGACGACGGACGACGGATGCCTGCCTATACTATAAGCTCACCTGTGAGCCTTCGGCTCAGGTGAGCTAAAAATGTGTTTGTAAAACACTATGCCCCCAACTATATGCCTGACCCTTACAAGGTAAGTTAAAAATATATAGGTCTGCTAATTTTTTATAGTCTATTCATCTATGAATTATCAAGGCTCCAGCAGCTATGGTTCTTGAGAAATAGAAAATCCCTACAATGTTTTATACAAATAAGTAATGGGGCAAAATTGTCAATAATGAATACAATATAATGTAATCCTCATCAAAATGATTGACACATCAAATACTATCTGTATACCAAAAATCAGGTCTCTATGTCAAACGGTTCAAAAGTTGGAAAAATGCCAAAGTTAACAAAGGGGCATAATTCAGTCAAATATTTACGAAATCAGCCCAAAAAATAATCAGGTGCTCTACATCTTAGCCCCTAGCTGTATGCCAAGTATGGGCACTCTAACTCCAATGGTTCTCCCAGGATTTTGGGAACAAACTTTCATTTAATTTTTCGAAAAGGGGAATAACTCTGTAAGTACAAGGCCAACAGAAAAGAAAAAAATACCGGTGTGCTTATTATCTAGGGTCTATTCACCTATGAATTATCAAGGTTCCAGCAGCTATGGTTCTTGAGAAATAGACCATCCCTACAATGTTTTGCACAAATAAGAAAAGGGGAGTAACTCTGTCAATAATGAATATAACATAAAGAAACTATCATCAAAATGATCAACACATCAAATACTATCTGTATACCAAAAATCAAGTCTTTAGGTCAAACGGTTCAAAAGTTGGAAAAATGCCAAAGTTAACAAAAGGGCATAATTCAGTCAAATATTTACGAAATCAGCAGAAAAGTTAATCAGGTGGTCTACACCTTAGCCCCTAGCTGTATGCCAAATATGAGCATCTTAGCTCCAATGGTTCTCCCAGGATTTTGGAAAGAAACTTTCATTTAATTTTTCGAAAAGGGGCATAACTCTGTAAGTGCAAGGCCGACTGACAAGAAAAAAAATATGGTCTGCTTATTTTTCATGCTCTATCCACCTTTTAAATATCAAGGCCCCAGCAAATACTGTTCTTCAGAAACAGACAACCCATTATCATGCTTTATACAGATGAGAACAGGGAAATAACTCTGTAATAGTGGATGCATCATAATGCAACCAACATCAGAATGATCAGCATATCAAATACTAGTAGTATACCAAAAATTAGGGTTCTAGGTCAAACGGTTCTAAAGTTGGAAAAATGCCAAATTCAACGAAGGGGCATAATTCAGTTATTTTTTGACGGAATTGCCCGAAAAGTTAATCAGGTGATCTACACCTTTGCCCTTAGCAATATACATAATATGAGCATCCTAGCTCAAACGGTATTCCCAGGATTTTGCGAACAAACTTTCATGTAATTTTTCAAAAAAGGGGCATAATTCTGTAAGTACATTGCAGACGGAAAAGAAAAAAAAATATGGGTCTGCTTATTTTTCATGCTCTATCCACCTTTTAAATATCAAGGCCCCAGCAAATACTGTTCTTCAGAAACAGACCACCCATTATTATACTTTATACAGATGAGAAAAGGGAAATAACTCTGTTAAAAGGGGATGCATCATAATGCAACCAACATCAGAATGGTCAGAACATCAAATACTAGTAGTATACCAAAAATTAGGGTTCTAGGTCAAACGGTTCAAAAGTTGGAAAATGCCAAAGTTAACAAAGGGGCATAATTCAGTCAAATATTTACGAAATCAGCCCAAAAGTTAATCAGGTGATCTACACCTTAGCCCCTAGCTGTATGCCAAGTATGAGCACTCTAACTCCAATAATTCTCTTAGGATTTTGGGAACAAACTTTCATTTAATTTTTCGAAAAGGGGCATAACTCTGTAAGTACAAGGCCAACAGAAAAGAAAAAAATACCGGTGTGCTTATTATCTATGGTCTATTCACCTATGAATTATCAAGGTTCCAGCAGCTATGGTTCTTGAGAAATAGACCATCCCTACAATGTATTGCACAAATAAGAAAAGGGGAGTAACTCTGTCAATTATGAATATAACATAAAGAAACCATCATCAAAATGATCGACACATCAAATACTATCAGTATACCAAAAATCAAGTCTTTAGGTCAAACGGTTCAAAAGTTGGAAAAATGCCAAAGTTAACAAAAGGGCATAATTGAGTCAAATATTTACGAAATCAGCAGAAAAGTTATTCAGGTGATCTACATCATAGCCCCTAGCTGTATGCCAAATATGAGCATCTAAGCTCCAATGGTTCTCCCAGGATTTTGGGAACAAACTTTCATTTAATTTTTCGAAAAGGGGAATAACTCTGTAAGTGCAAGGCCGACTGACAAGAAAAAAAATATGGGTCTGCTTATTTTTCATGCTCTATCCACCTTTTAAATATCAAGGCCCCAGCAAATACTGTTCTTCAGAAACAGACAACCCATTATTATGCTTTATACAGATGAGAACAGGGAAATAACTCTGTTAATAGTGGATGCATCATAATGCAACCAACATCAGAATGATCAGCATATCAAATACTAGTAGTATACCAAAAATTAGGGTTCTCGGTCAAACGGTTCAAAAGTTGGAAAAATGCCAAATTCAACAAAGGGGCATAATTCAGTTATTTTTTGACGGAATTCCACCAAAAGTTAATCAGGTGATCTACACCTTAGCCCTTAGCAATATACCAAATATGAGCATCCTAGCTCAAACGGTATTCCCAGGATTTTGCGAACAAACTTTCATGTAATTTTTCAAAAAAGGGGCATAATTCTGTAAGTACATGGCAGACGGAAAAGAAAAAAAATACGGGTCTGCTTATTTTTCATGCTCTATCAACCTTTTAAATATCAAGGCCCCAGCAAATACTGTTCTTCAGAAACAGACCACCAATTATTATACTTTATACAGATGAGAAAAGGGAAATAACTCTGTTAAAAGTGGATGCATCATAATGCAACCAACATCAGAGTGATCAGCACAAAAAATACTAGTAGTACACCAAACATTAGGGTTCTAGGTCAAACGGTTCAAAAGTTGGAAAAATGCCAAATTCAACAAAGGGGCATAATTCAGTCATTTTTTGACGGAATTTGCCCAAAAGTTAATCAGGTGGTCTACACCTTAGCCCTTAGCAATATACATAATATGGGCATCCTAGCTCAAACGGTATTCCCAGGATTTTGCGAACAAACTTTCATGTAATTTTTCAAAAAAAGGGGCATAATTCTGTAAGTACACGGCAGACGGAAAAGAAAAAAAAATACGGGTCTGCTTATTTTTCATGCTCTATCCACCTTTTAAATATCAAGGCCCCAGCAAATACTGTTCTTCAGTAACAGACCACCCATTATTATACTTTATACAGAGCCGGGCCGGGTAGCGCAATCGGTAGGGCACCTGACTCGTAAGTCAGAGGTCCTGGGTTCGAATCCCGGTCTGGCCACACACTTTCGTTTCTCCTTCCGCTGATTCAAGAAGGGCAGTTGTCAGTTACTGGCGAAAGTATGTGCACTTAGTACTGGTTAACCGCTTAGGAGGTCTAAGCCTGCCCAGGAATAGTGTGGTTAGGTTAACTGACCGTCCCGACATGACCTTAGTTGTTTACCGTGGACGTTAAGCATCAAATCAACCAACCAACTTTATACAGATGAGAAAAGGGAAATAACTCTGTTAAAAGGGGATGCATCATAATGCAACCAACATCAGAATGATCAGAACATCAAATACTAGTAGTATACCAAAAATTAGGGTTCTAGGTCAAACGGTTCAAAAGTTGGAAAAATGCCAAATTCAACAAAGGGGCATAATTCAGTCATTTATTGACGGAATTCTCCCAAAAGTTAATCAGGTGCTCTACACCTTAGCCCCTAGCAGTTTGCCAAATATGAGCATCCTAGCTCAAACGATTTTCCCAGGATTTTGGGAACAAACTTTCGTTTACTTTTTTTTTTGAAAAAGGGGCATAACTCTGCAAGTACAAGGCTGATTGACAAGAAAAAAATTACGTGTCCTCTTGTTTTTGATAGTCTACCCACTATGAAATATCAAGGCCCCAGCAGTTACGGTTCTTGAGAAAATGAGGCGTTACGTACGGAAGGACGGACGGACGGTCAGGCCCAAACCAATATGCCCCCTCAACTTCTTCGAAGTTTGGGGCATAAAAAAGATAATCGGCTTAGATTAAAATAGAAGTGTGTATTGTTATATGTATGAGTCAGGTACATGCAAGATATCGAATGTGCTGATCAGATTGTACGGATGCGCATGTTGATATGCATATTTGTTGTTGGTGTTGGGGTTTCAATTTCGGAAATGCTGTTGAATTTTCATTGGGGTCTGTCTGTGTTGCACATAACAATGGGATTGGTTGGCTGACCGCCCCACATATAACCTTAAAAGTGTCGCAGTTCCAACACAATATCAACAACTTAGCCAGCAACACATTCTTAATTTCGTCTTCGATTTCTGTGTCAAGTTATCTTTTGGGTTTTATATTTTACATGAGCGACATAACAGGCGAAATGTTTTATGCAAAAAGCGATTCGGACCGAAATATCTAGATTCATCAGGAAATGGTTTATAGGCCAACAGTCAAATGAAACTGAAAGTAGAAAGAGAAAACGAAAGTAAGCTTCTTACATCAACTACCAACTAATTGTGTACACCGCGGCGGAGGGTGAGGGTGAAGGTTTGGGCCCAGTAAAACCAGTTTAAACCCCCAGTAGTTATAACTGACCGTCCCAAGGCGGTACTTTCGTTGCGGTTGTATTTGTTTTATATTCGGTGCTGTTTAATTTAGTGTGTTCTCATTTTAACCCTTCTATAATAAAAATAGAAAATATGTAAAAATAATTGTTAAATGTTTTTGTATAATTTGCTTAGTCTGTTGTTAGCCTTCTGTTGGTCTAAATTATTTAGTTCAATAAAGATAGCTGAGTTGCCACCTTTTTGGGAAAGATCTGCTGACTCGGCTTATCACTTGTGATTTATTGTTTGTTGGGATGTCTTTGTCAATCTTTCCCTTTGATGTTGGGGATAGGGTTTGGGATCTGATTCATTCAGTTCCTGAAGTGTAGTTACTCTTTAAATTTACATCAAAATCACGGGTGTACTTATATTGGCCAATGAAATACTAAAAAATGTAGGTCAATACTTAGGTTATACGGCTAAAGCCGAAAAAACGTGCTAACGTTTCAAAATCCTAAATCTTTTGACCAGTATTCAATTGCAAGTTATTTATTTTATTTTATCACAGGCCAGGTTTTGGTTGGTTGGTTGGTTGATTTGATGCTTAACGTCCACGGTAAACAACTAAGGTCATGTCGGGACGGTCAGTTAACCTAACCACACTATTCCTGGGCAGGCTTAGACCTCCTAAGCGGTTAACCAGTACTAAGTGCACATACTTTCGCCAGTAACTGACAACTGCCCTTCTTGAATCAGCGGAAGGAGAAACGAAAGTATGTGGCCAGACCGGGATTCGAACTCAGGACCTCTGACTTACGAGTCAGGTGCCCTACCCGGCCCGGCCCAGGTTTTGGTTGAGTAGAATAAGATATTGAAACCTATTTTATTCTATTCAGTTCTGTTCTGTGTTTCCCTGCTTTTAAATGTCCTTTCGTCAGAAATACTCCTCAGGCCTTTATAATATCGAAATGTAACAATGCATTTACCGTTAATGACAGTCACCTACTTTTCTAATATGCATGTTAATGCATTCCTCGATGCTTTTGCCATTATACGCTGTACTTGCACACGAGCAAAGTTTCTATGTCACAGAAACTTTATCAGAGAAAGTATGCCAAACATTTTGCGTTTACACGGAATCTTTGTCAAATAAACTTTGGCAATGAAATATTTGCTGCAGTGTACACACGACCAAATATTATTCGTCAAAGTTTAACTTGACATATAAACTTTATCTGTGTAAACGGCCAACGTTATCACAGTTCTTTGTTACATAAACTTTGTTCAAAATTGTTGACCAATGTAGCAATGAAACAAAATCTTTGCCACGTTTTCCAGGCTTATAGCAAAGTTCTTTGTTACATAATCTTTAGCAAAGATCTCCGTTTACACGGACAAATTTAATTTATTGATGTAACTTTACCATATGTATTTGGCAAACCGTCTTTGCCATAGAAACTTTGCCCGTGTAAACGCAGCTCAAGTTGCATACATTTCAGTTGTTATGCTGTTACATGATATTAAAAATATATTTTACATATATTTCAGGTAGGCATATTCTATATATCTTAATTGGTTTAAGATAGATGGAATGTTCATTTGGATCTAGTAGCTTTTGTGTTTTTATGCTAAGGTCTGAAACTGCTAGATACTCAAGTTTTAGATTCATTTTCTAAACAAATTTGAAATATTTTGGTATTTTTCGACTTATATCAGTCTTTCAGACGACTGCCATGTTAAACCTGCAAATTTACTGTTTTTTTCCTCTGGCTCCTTGTGCCAGATTTAAAGGGTCACTGATGAGGCTTGAATAGCCGAAACCGCGGTATGGCCCAACTTCTTACTTATGAATGTTTTCTTTGCTCTTAAAGGATCTAATCTTTTATCATTATTTACCATCACTGCAGCTGGATGTTGTGCCGTGTGGCGGCCGTAAAAAGTCTCCCCGCACTCATCTATAGTGCAGATTATATTTTCCTTTTGGTCCTTTGAGATCATGGAATATATTCTGAGAAGTCAGAAATGATCATACGTTTAGATTCATTTTCTAAACAAATTTGAAATATTTTGGTATTTTTCGACTTATATCAGTCTTTCAGACGACTGCCATGTTAAACCTGCAAATTTACTGTTTTTTTCCTCTGGCTCCTTGTGCCAGATTTAAAGGGTCACTGATGAGGCTTGAATAGCCGAAACCGCGGTATGGCCCAACTTCTTACTTATGAATGTTTTCTTTGCTCTTAAAGGATCTAATCTTTTATCATTATTTAGCTTATTACATCAAATCCGTACTCGTTTCACTAAGGCGCTAATCATGCATTCATTAACTTAATAATTAAGGCATAGGTACATAGTTAAGTAAAATCATAGTTGTAATAGGTAGTATGCACTTGCTATTAAACGCTGTACCTGTTAAGTTGTATACTTTTCAGTTGTTATGCTGTTGCATGAAATTAGAAATGCATTTTACATATATTTCAGATGTGCCAGCTACTTGTTGTGCAACCATTATCATTATCATCATCATCATTAAAGTATCTTCATCAAGCCTGTACCTTGTGTTCATGCTGAGTCCAGTGAGAACCTTATAACGGTGACATGTGGTATAGTATAGATTCCATAGTGTTTTACAATAGATTCCATAGTGTTTATATTCTCGCGGAACCTTAATAACTCATGTGATTGAGTAACTGTTATAAAAGGAAATATGACGAAAGCACACAATTAGTGCGAAATTGCGTGCTGTCGCCATATTTCCTCTCATGAAAGACGTACCTCCTTCTGCAAACAGGCTCTGCACCATCTCAGTGGCTTCTTTGGTGTTCTCTGGGGTAGCTTTCTTCATTGTCTTGGACCAAGCCAGTGATGTACTCTCGAATGTTACAATGTTGAACAAATCCTCTTCGTTCAGATCTTTAAGAATGTGGGTCATGGCTTCTTTCAGTTGGGTTATTTTACGGCCAAAACTCATAGAGCCGCTAACGTCTAGGATAAATAGAATTCTCTTCCGTAAAGGTTCAATGCCTACAGGGGCAAAAAAGTGTGTAAAATATCCATTTACTACCTGAAAGAAAAGAATTTTAGACTTTATGATGTCTCTTTCTGATGATACTCAAGCTCATGTCATTGAAGCATTCAACTCAACGTCTAGATACTTGGACGACCTTTTAAATATTGACAATCCTTATTTTGAAGGAATGGTTAGTCAAATTTATCCTGCTGAACTGCAGTTAAATAAAGCAAATACTTCTGATACCGAGGCCCCATTTTTGGATTTACATTTATCAATTTTAGAGACGGATTTGTTTCATCTAAAATTTATGACAAACGCGATGATTTTGATTTCGACATTGTTAATTTTCCGTTTTTCGTTTTTGGATGGTGATGTTCCCCGCACCACTTCTTATGGTGTTTACGTTTCTCAACTTATTCGCTTCGCTAGGGTGTCTAGTCATTTGGCTGATTACAATGCTCGTAATAAAAGTTTGACTGCCAAGCTGTTACAGCAGGGGTATCGGTATCATAAACTTCGGAAAGCTTTTTCTAAATTTTATCGTAGACACTTTGAATTGGTTTCTAAATATAATACAGGGTTAAGGTCATTTATGCAACAAGTCCTATCGGAACCTGAATTTTATGGTGACTTAGTATATAAATTACGCAAAATCGTAGGGAAAACAGAATTTCCTGATCAATTTAAGAAAATTATCATGCGATTCAAACGCATTGGCTATAACATAGATGTAATGCGACAGTCTGCATGCTTAGTGGTTAACCCAATCACGGTTGACAACTTTGCTGTCCTCTTTAATTGCACGCCGGTGGGTCGAGGTTCAGACTCTATGATAGCCCCTACATAAAGCTATATATTAGTTGGTTGGGGCCGGATGTTTGTCTGTGTCTTGGCCCACCGGGGTTCAGCTGGTGGTCTTCTTTTGCTCCAGTGTTCCAATGGTGTTGCTGGCGCCCCAGGGATCTCCAGGTGTCTCAACACGTTTTGGCTGTCGAATCCTCATCCTTGCTTCATCACAATCTTTTCTTGATTTTAATTGTTGCCCGTGATGACTCTGATGAGTTAGGGGACCTCCATACGAACCGAACTACCAACTAATTGTGTGCACCGCGGCAGAGGGTGAGGGTGAAGGTTTGGGCCCAGTAAAACCGGTTTAAACCCCCCAGTAGTTATTACTCACCGTCCCAAGGCGGTACTTTCGTTGCGGTTGCATTTGTTTTATGTTCGGTGCTGTTTGGTTTATTGTGTTATCATTTAACCCTTCTGTGATAAAAATTGAAAATAGGTAAAAATAGTTGTTAAATGTTTTTCGTATAATTTGCTGTCTGTTGAAACCCTTCTGTTGGTCTAAATTATTTAGTTTGGTAAAGATAGCTGAGTTGCCACCTATTTGGGAAACGGAGCTGCTGACTCGGCGTATCACTTGTAATTTATTGTTTGTTGGGATGTCCTTGTCAATCTTTCCCTTTGATGTTGGGGATAGGGTTTGGGATCTGATTCAGTCAGTTCCTGAAGTGTAGTTACTCTTTAAAGGACTTCTTTGATTAAGGCGAGGATTTTCCCCATTAGGGCGGCGCGACAAGTCCGAATTTTCAAAAGTATAAAGTGTGCAATTTTTTCTTAGCAGTGCTTCCACAAATATGTAAACCGGATGAAATCAGATCATTTGTGTTTCAGACCCAAAGACATGGGGAGATAATCCAGTCTGACCCTACCAACCCTAAATTCAAGGTTTTCGCATACCTAATTTTTTGAGGTAATAAAAATATTAAAATTAGTCATTCATTCCATAAATTTTGCTCATAAATGCATGCTAAATACACGAATATCACAATACATAGCAACGATTTTCTTCTTGTTACGCCAGATTGACATTTAAAGATGCAAAACCGTAGTTCTACTTCCGGTCAAAACGGCCAAAAGAGAACGCTTCACTATAATTAAAATACAAGTACTTTCCCCCCCGTGACCCAGCATTTCCTTCATGCAGCAGACTTATGCGATGCAAGTACGCAATATATATGAGTGGGAAGCTGGGTCACGGGGGGGAACGATACTCAGTTAGCCAAAGAAGAAGAATGGTCCACAGTAGCACTGTGATCTTCAAGGATTATATTGCGTACCATAACCTTGAAATGAGGTCAAGGTCACATACATATAGTCAAAACTATCCAGTATTGTCTGTTATGTAAATAATGTAAGTCAAAAAAGGGTGAAACGTATACAATTAGTCATTATTCCTACGATCAGTTTGAGGATAATGTACAATTTATCTCAACAATGACGTCAACGTCAACGTATGTTTAACGTACTTTACATAGACACAAACACTAGAAAATTCGTTTGTCATGCAAGTTACATATCATAGTCATAAACGCAAAGCAGAAATCAGTGATCCGTATAACTTTTTAATCATGGGGAAAATTCACGCCTTAATCAAAGAAGTCCTTTACAAATAACATACATGTCTTTATTGTGGTGCCATTTTGCTCAGAATGTTGGGTTGTTTTCCAAATATTACACGCATTAAAATAGCACGAGTGAAAACCCTCATGTATAGTCTCTCTCTGTGGTGGTGGTGGGGGGGAGGGGGGGTGGTAACCAAAGGATTGGAGTCCGACGACTTCAAAAGCCGAAACTTAGAGGTATGGCCTATGGTTCTACTTTTAAGATTTTGATTTGAAATTCTGCATATAGATAAATGACAGATTAATATTTTATGATAAGAAGAAATATAACCAAAACTTTGAAGAGTGCTATGGTTATAACGACACTTAGAGGTCACAATGTATACTTTTGGAGAATCATTCACAAAAAATGGTCACCGACCATATACTTACAATTATATCTCCAGCATCAAGGGACCGCCGCACGTCATACTGAACTTTGAATAATCCTGATACCCCGGTCGTTGATATCATTCTTTGTTGCTCGGGAGTGGGTTTATATTTTATATAGGCTGTCTTGGGGGAAGGTCTTGTAACTTCTGCTAGTTCATTACTTGCTGCAACAAAATTTAATGCTAAGATAGAGAAGACTTGAAAAGAAAACCAATATTAAATTTGATACAGCAATAATGCACATTAGCAGCATATACACATGGCAAGAGAACAGATCTTGCCCCGAGGTTATAAAACTTTTTTCATGCTCAACTCAGCTGAGCATGAAATTTTACTTGCTGATAAATAGCAAATTACTGATAGGCACAGTTGTTTTCTTGCTCAGTTGAGCTGAGTATGAAATTTTCTCTGCTTATAAATATGAAAATGCCAACATTAGTTGGCATTTTCATATTTATCAGCAGAGTAAATTTCATGCTCAGTTGAGTTGAGCATGAAAAAAGTTTTATAACCTCGGGGCCTGTATGTAGAACCAAAATGAGTTAGTAAGTTGTCTGCAAAATGCACATGCACAAACAAGCCTGAACAGCGCAATCTGCCGTACAATGTCCTTAAAGAGCCATCCCCTCCTCCACCCCACCCAAACCATATCTTGTGAATTTGTGATCCCTTATTGAAACTCTCACGACACACCATATGTACGTCAACTATACCTTAATTTTCCCGGTTACCCCTTCTTATCTGGAGCACAAAGTTATTAGACTTTGTCTGTCGAACAGAATACTTCAGGTAGTTTTAAATTTATCTTCTCTTCTGTTAGCTTTTGAAATGGCTCGTTATGCCTTTCTTTATTCACTTTTTATGCATAATATTTTGTAACAGATAATCACCTTTTAATTATGTTACCTCTCTCTAAAAATATAATAATTCACAACTATTATAACTTTATAACTCTCAGCAGGAAGAGTTTTTAAAATATTACATTGACATTTTACATTTACAAACAGAGATACTTAACCGAAAAAATGCCTGATTTCAACCATTCTATAATTTGTTAGTTCCGTACTTAAAAAATAGGAACATGTAGTTTTCATCTTAAAATGTGTTAGTATATTTCCTATGGGACCACGACGTTGAAAAAATGTCGCATCTAGACTGTTACAACAGCGTCACAATGGCTCTGATCAATACGACCTTGTCTGACAAATGAGCCGCGACACGACAAAACCGACAATGTGGTTGTGCGCCCAGTGCAGACTCAGATTAGCATGGACATCCGGCCAGTCCGATCAGACTCTGAAAGCGCTCAAAGGGTAGCTAAGGGTCTAAGCTACCTCCATGCGGACAGCGAAGACTCTGATCAGACTGGGCGGATGCCCAGGCTGATCTGAGTCTGCGCTGGGCGCACAAACACTTTGTTGGTTTTCTCGTGTCGCGGCTCATTAATACATGTAGCATTGACGCTAGTATGACGTTTTCTGTTATAGTTTTCAATAAATAATAGAGATTTCTCGGTGAAATCGACATTGATAATCTCACCGTTTCAAACTTTCATATGATTGCTTCCTCTGGAAACAAAGAACTTTTTTTCTTCTACTTACGTCAGCCATTATCTTGAGAGGGATATGTCACGCAACCAAACTTTGGGCATCCAGTGGAAACACGAAAACTAATAAGAGCCAATTGCGGCATCTTATTTCCTAGTTTTGGCATTGATAAGTATAAAAGAAACGGAATTGTTTCAACATTGTAACATCGATTTTTACTTTTACACATGAAAACTCGTTGGCTTGGCCCCGGTACAAAATGTTTCTGCTACAACGAAGTGTATGTCCCGGTAGTATTAGAGTTTTTTTCTACAACTAAGCTGGAGCTCCGAAAATTTAGACACTTAGGTTTTTTTATAATAACTTTCTTGACGTCATCAGAGGAATTCTGCTTTCAGAAACATACAAAAAATAAAGGTAATGTTTGCAATGACCGTTTAATGTAATATATACATGTATGTTGCTAAATGACAATTAATTTGCAGAAAACAAAGTGGCGACCATTATTGGACAAACCCTTTTCATAATGGGACCAAGCACAAGGGCGCAGCTACCTATACGCAAATACGCAGGTGCGTATTGAAATTTTGTCAAATTGACAAAATTTCAACACACACCTGCGTATTTTCATGCTGAAATGTTGTTAATTGGGCATAATTTTAATGCTAACTGCCAACAGACAGAAAATTTGAAATATCTTAGCGGATTAACCCCTATCATAACCCTCAGTGAGTATAAGGCATAATTGTGCGTACAGTGTAATTTCCCCTAGCTACGCCCCTGAAGCAAACCCTCAGTGAGAGGTAGTATATACCTACTAGTAATTTCATGTGAATCCATAATATCATTTCTAAGAGGAGGAATTCGTAAAGCTGTTATTTCTCTTGATTCAAATATATATATTTCTACTGTTAATTGGTCAACTATCTGAAAGAGAAATAAATAAATGTGAATAGATAAATAAAAACGTACATTAAGACATGAAACAAAACATCCATCTTACTGTTACAAATTATATGTCCAAAATACGTTTTAAATATGTTGCAAAGCAAAGTGAACATTTCTTATAAATGAAAAATTGACATTTGCTTCAAACCCAATCAATAACATACGGCGCGCAGTAATACTGATAAGCATTCACGTTGCATGTGCGGTACCGCTGTAAATTTTTATGAGAGCCGACACACTTATGAAGGCCTACGCATTCGTCATCTTTTAAGTCTTGAAATGAGTTTTCACACATTGCCTTCAACCCCACCTGTTAATCCCAATAAATTACGAAAAGAAAACTCAATTTCTTAAATATATATGAGTCCCGCTAACCAGTGGGTTGAGCGCTGGTCTGCTGATGAGCTAGCGGTCGCGGGTTCGAATTCCTCTGTAGGTGGATTCTTTTTATTTCACCAAAACACGGGGTTACATTCTACATGTCTGTTCATTATTACCCTTCCATTGGCTGGATATGATTGAACTACTGTTGAAAGCACAAGTCATTACTCTATCTTTAATATACGAGTTATCTATACCCGTTGCGCAGACCATACACACTCCGGATATGCACTAAGGCTATTTTACCATAAGAGTGCATGGCTTACCTGTTTTGGATCTATATAAAGAATGTGTTCATATTGTCCCCTACGTCTTTGTAAAAGCTCGTCATACGTCAAAACAAACGTCACATGACTGAGTGGTGCAACATTAATTTTGACGCTAAATCTATTTGTATCTCTTGGACTGAAAAAGAGATTTAAATATCCACCAGGTAAACAAAATGAACAAGAAACAAACATACCGTGACACTGGCAAGAAGACATAAACATAGAAACTGGCAAGAAATAAACATACAATGAAACTAGATTCAATGGTCTTCTTCAAAGTCCCTCGCGAACTTCATAAATGCATATTTTATCATTAGACACTCAATAAAAACATAAACTGAGAAACTTTTATTAACAAACAGAGGTAGTAATTCAGATTCGACCGAAATTCTGCTATGTCGGGACTAGGATCCAATTACAAAACTCCATTGTATTACGTATTAACAATTCATAACGCATTAAAAACGGTCAGTTAACAGTTGGGTCCCCCTGGGTTCTTACATATCGGTTTTCCCGATGCTATCACGCTTTTTTTACCACTTACGGCGCCAGATCTGAAACTAGCTGAATTTGCACTGGAAAGGGGAGTAAATAAAGAAAACAGTAAAGTTGCTTCTCCCGAAGGGTACCAATTTCCCACCAGCTCCATAATTTTACCACAATCAAAGGAGTCAGCTTTATTAGGTTTGCTTACCTAACAGCTGAATCCCTTCTCCAGTTCTTCAGTCGGTACTTCCCTTTATCCTTTTTTGACCAGTGGATCATCGAGATAAGTCCACTTCCAATGGTTTCTAGTCGAAGTCTTCATCTTTATTCCGTTTTGCATAGAAATTCATGTAAGCAGACAGTGTTGACCCTGATCAGACGCCGCGTGTTGCGGCGTGTGATCAGGGTCTGCACTGTCTGCATATGCCCCCAAAGCGGATTTCCAGTCGAGAAAAGGTAAAAGGAAAAAAATGCTCTCTCGTGAAAGTTAAAAAAAGGGGGGTGGGGAGGATATTTGCCCTCTCTGATAGTAAAGGCTTTCCACCAAGAGTAGCTCACTGTGTGAAGGAGATGCCGAGAGGAGATGACAGACTTTGGTGGCATAGGCAAACAACTTAACTGATACAAAGTACGTTACCGGGTGGCTATATGTCCCGCGGAATGTCCTCTTTTCTTCGCCTTCTCGTATTGTGCTTTAGCCGCCTCTTTTTCTTTTACCTCGGCAGGATATATCACTCCGCCAATTTCTCTGAAACATAAAGTCAGTGCATAGATATAACTCCAACACACGCCGTATAGAGCTTAGAAATATAAGAAAGGACATCGCGGCTTGGTCCGTGCCTTCGCTGGCCGCATATTCCTGAATTTGGTTGAGGGATCGCGCGTTCCAAGAGCAAAATCATCGCAATATTTGGCTGTCCGCTAGAAGTGTTTAAGAGTGCAGTTATATAACAATATGCACACCTCTCTCGTACGAAACCACACAATCATATGAGCCACGAAACGAGAAAACCAACAATGTGGTTGTGCGCCCAGCGCAGACTCAGATCAGCTGGGCATCCGCCCAGTCTGATCAGAGTCTTCGCTGTCCGCATGGAGGAAGCTTAGACCCTTAGCTACCCTTTAAGGGCTTAGCAAATAGTCTGATTAGGCTAGGCAAATGCCCAGGCTGATCTGAGTCTGCGCTGGGCGCACAACCACATTGTTAGTTTTGTCGTGTCGCGGCTCAATTATATCTACGTCAGACTCATTGTTTGCTTACATGTAAAGAATTTCTATGCACAGTCACATTCACCGGCTTTTGTTAGCTACGTATAAGCTGGAACTTTATTGACACTTTGTGAAAACACTTACAGAAAGTTCAGTCAATGAAGTTATCAAAAGAAATCATATATGTTATTAAATATCGATATATGGGTCAAGGAACTAGTTGAAAATTTTGCATTTCACTAAATGTTCCTGATATCCAGACTGTGGTTAAGATAAATTTAGAAGCATGGATTAATAGCATATTAAAAACCTAATTTTATCACTAATTACCCTTATTTTGCGTTCCTGAATCTTGAATTTCACAGCAGGAACTGAATTGGTAATAAGCTGGAGAATCAGCTTCATAGAGAGGATATCGACACAGCCTACTCCTCCCCAAATCTTCTCGCAGATTTTCATAAAGCATTCCTCTTTACTTTGGAATTTAAACACTTGTTTTTGATTTTATTATTTATTTATTTATCTACATGTATATTTAATCTATTATTAAGAGTTGGCTTGTTTCAAGCTTGCGCACTGCCTTTTTTCAAATTGCGGTTTGATGCTTTCTTTAGCTTATAACGGTACAATATCTGATCAGGGGCCGTATTCTGATCTTGATCTACACTGTTTGCCTATGCTCTATATATGGGAGCCAGGCATTAATGGCTTAATTCGTTTAACATCTGGTTACTTTCATATACTCTTCGATTTATTTCTTTATTTCTTTATTTATTTTTTCACCGAAGTACAAACTTAAAGAAATCATATTGATTTTAGAATTATCCCCCCCCCCCCCCCCCCCGCAATAAAAAAAAAGAAGTTGAGTTGTAAGACTGACTCATGTATTATACCTACCAATTCTACCGAAATTAGATTTTTCATCACCTGACTCGGGAATAAAATTCAGTTAAAGCCATAAAGTTCAAATTTTTATCATGACGGAGATAAAAGTATTTAGCCTTAGGGATTAATTTGACACCTGCGATTATCGCCTGCTGTCGTCTAGTTTCGGAGAACTGCCGAAGGATATCCGGAGATTCTACCTGTATAGTTGTAAGAAATCAATGGTCAGTATCAAATACGAATATTCTGCCAGATGGCCCCTTAAGTCGTTGCTATGTGGCTGCTAAGGCTAAATATCTATAAAGGAGATTCCCTACAACTATGAAATTTGGTCTGCAGGAACTTTGTAAGACTGTTCCTCCAGACCAAATTTCATAGTTGTAGGGAATCTCCTTCAAAGAAATTTAGCCTTAGCAACAGCATAGCAACCACTTAAGTCGTTTTATGAATACGACCCCAGGGCTCAGTTATTTTCCTTAGGCTTAACCTAAAAGCAGTAGAGATGAGAAGTTGTATCTGAAAACAGCGCAATTCCAGAAGCGGTGGCTCATTATGAGCCGCCTAGTCAACATCTACATGCTTCGCTCACTAATCTTTGAATTCTCAGTATGATATAGCTTGCATGAAACAAATTGTGAAACTTTGCAGATGTAAATTTTGTCGTCTGCTTTTTGGCTTTACGGGATAAAATGCCTCAGCAGCTTCAGGTTTGGTTGTATGATATCGTAATAGTATATTACTGGGCAAAGAAAGTTGATTTTATTTTTATGAATTACAAATCTGAAAACACATGAATATGAAATGAACAGATAAAGTGTGCCGTTTTATGTAAATATCATGAAAAGCAGCAGACTAGATAAAAAGTTTGAACAGGTTGCACTGCGATACTGACGCAGCAAGCATAGACCCCATTCAAGTCTTGAAGCATTATATTCAAATTTATTAGAAATTCAGTTTAAGCATTTGCTAGAGGGCGTGGTCGGTGTTGTACATTTGATCGTGACTGGTCATAAACAGACCCAGTCAAACTGAATTCTCTCTTATCGTTTCTTTGGTGTAGTCCTTACTTCCTTAGGATCTCATTTCAATTGAGCCGCGACACGAGAAAACCAACAATGTGGTTGTGCGCCCAGCGCAGACTCAGATGAGCCTGGGCATCCGCCCAGTCTGGTCAGAGTCTTTGCTGTCCGCATGGAGGTAGCTTAGTCCCATAGCTACCTTTTGAGCACTTGTCAAAGAGTCTGATTGGACTAGGCGGTTGCCCAGCCTGATCTGAGTCTGCGCTGAGCGCACAACCACATTGTTGGTTTTCTCGTGTCGCGGCTGAATTATTGGATCTTTTCATCCCCATGACCCGTATCCATACAGCGCTGACAACCATATACTAGTAGTAAGGTGTCAGTTGGGAGAATCAGTTTAGGCCACTGAAGATTATCCAGAAATACTATAACTATGCTTTATCATTTTTGAAGAATTCAAGAGTTCATATTTCTTTTTTTATTTTAAGTGAATAATAACCTATCCTTGCATTATACGACTGTCTCTGTTTTTCTAGATATGGCAAGGCAGACCTATGCTTCGAGTAAATTTTGGCAAGTTCCACATTTTGAAACTAGATTCTGAAGAACTATGGCTTTCTGGTCCAAGAAAAACAACTCATGGAAGCTACAAATTGCGCAAAAACATTTAATTAGCCATCAAAACCAGACCTGAATTGCACATTTTGACCAACTTTGGCAAAATAATATGGGAAAGTGTGAAGAAAATCAAGAAAAAACTAGAGCTGTCAGAGGATCTGACCTGCTGTACTACTTCAGAAGTGCACTGTCATGTAAAAAGGGCAACAAATATTGAAAATAGTTCCTGAGAAAATGAGTAAAGGGACGAAAAAGAGCCAGGATCAGACAAATCAGCAAGGCATTACTCATATGTCTACCAAGTTTGAACAGCGCAGCTTGAATATATGCAGAGAAAACTGTAACACAAATTTTCAACATTTTAGATATGAAAATAAATAAATAAATAAATAGATAAATAAATGATGAATAAGAGGGATTGAGAATCGAGCCTCATTGCTCTTGTTCTTCCCTTTATTCGTCTATTTTTCTGTCTTTTCAAGGTAAATTTCAATTGGTGTCACAAATCTCCCAGGATCTATGCAGTATGCAAGCTAGGATCTTCAATTCGGTATACGAGGGGCATTTTAGAAATAATATAAATGATCTCAGGGTATCCTATTGGTTGGTATTTAGCAGTAGTTTTATATATCATTAGAAAGGTAAATCCAAATGCTTTAGAATGGTCTACGTAAAAAAAAATTCTAAGTAACTCATACATGACAGCACTTGCTTTTACGTCATAAGGGTCTGGATACTGGGAACAGTAGATTTTCTTTGAAAGTCTCTTGTGTTCTTTTGCTATTTACTCAATGAAGCAAAGATATATTTACTGAAGAAACACGTAATATTGCCTTTTAAATGTAAAATAAGAAAGTTATACAGGAGCCATTTCCAGATTCTACACAAGTAACATAATAAACGAACTTATTCCTCTGCTGTGCGGTTATAAATGCAAAGTAATTAAAATGCATTATATCAATAAATTATGATTATTTACTTATACACATTTATTTTCAACAAATAACGGGCATTTTATTAGTGAAATGATTAGCGCACTATGGTTTGTTACAATTTGCATCATTTGACTGATGAAACTGTATGAGACATGTGCAAACTCTACGCCGGAAGTTCCAAAGTAGCAGCAATTGATGCAAAATACAAAATGATGAAACGATATTATCTTCTAATAATTCAACTTTGCCTGCTGTCATAAGTTAGGGGGACATATTGAAAGTGAAATTCATACATAAAGACTTGAAAAACTTGTCAGTTCATATGATATATTGGCATTGAAATATGTGGGTGGATGGGGGAATTATCATAAAAAAGCAGGTAGGCCACTGATAAAAGAGCATACGGTGCCGTAAAAGATTATTCATTAAAGAAAACAAGCATGACGAATAAAATTTTATTTATGTTTTGTTTCATATCTGTCATCAAACATTCAATTTCACAAAAAATGACCTCAAAACCGAAGCTTAAACAGCTTACTATACTGAAAGGATTTAAAAACTTCCACCCATTACTTTTGAATATCTCAAAAATAAATGCAGCTACGTCTACCAAAATTTTACAACATATATATTCTCTTATACCTGATTATATCAATATACCGATTCTGAAATCGTTCAACCGAATCGGTCAGGAAAAAGCACGTGCTCCTCGTGTTCTAAGTACCGTTTACATAAGGATGAATAGCTTCATGTACACAATTTTCTGGTGAAACATTTCTCTTACAATATCAAATTGATTTTTAGAAGTTTGAACTCGGTCTGTGGCTTTATTTAGCCTTCAGCGCCTAAATATCACAAACAGATGCAGAGTTTTGGGCCAGATAAATGCTGAAATTTCAAAAAGTGGCGTCGCGTGACAAATTAATGTGTTAATTACGGCAATTTAAAATCTCAGACGACGTGCACTGTTTACAGGAAGCCCAAAAGACCGTCAGAAAATCACCTAACCGAGATTGAAAACCAGAGGCCATGACGTTAATTAACGTCGACGTAGTCTCCATAATAGGCTTTGCGCGACAGCATCATCCGCAATGATACTTGCGAATCAACGTGGATGACGTCACAATATTAAGACAGTAAGAGATGGTCGAAAAAAGTGTTGAATAAGATAACGCTGTCATCGCCTTATTCATTTCAGTGACGTAACGCTCTTTCACTGACGCCATTTAAGTAAATGGAACGAATAAACTGCGTAATCTTTAAATTTGATAAGTTTCAAGCATTTTGTCGTTAAATATTCAACACTGTCATGAGTGAACAGATCAGCAGCCAGCAATAAAAAGTGGAAGTTTTTAAATCCTTTCAGTATATATATTTCAATTTAGCACAGGAAGTGACGTCATAAGAAATGCACATTGTTTCATGATAAGTCTTTCTTGAAAGGTCAATCTTATGTTTTAGCACAGCTAAATGACTATCAGACTGGAATATTTTCAGTTACGCAGATAGTATAGGTATCAACCCAGACCTATTTGTATCCAGACTTAGGAAACTATGAATTTGTCTTCACATAAATATTTCGTCCGTTTCTACTCAGTGTCTCTACCCTAACAACAATTGTCGAGGTATATTTTGAAGAAAATGTCAGTGTCTCATTTTTTTGCATGAAGACCTTTTGGTGATATGTGTACCTAAAAGATAAGACATACGTTTCTAAAATCGGTCAACATTCCTAGGAATGGCAGACTCATTTACACCATTTCTGAAATGCCCCTCGTACATATAAAGAATGAGATGTTGTATTGTGGGATTGATAATCAGGCTCGCTGCTCTTATTCTTCCATTTTTTTTTATCAATTTTTCTTTCTTTTCTTATTTCGCATGTTAGCATGGAAACTTTGTGTCAGAATTTTCTCAGAAACTACTGAAGCTAGAATCTAGACATATGATCGGTGGATTGTTGTATCGTGGAATTGAGAATAAGGATAATTGCCTTTATTCTTCCCTGTATTCGCCAATTTCCCTTCGAGGTAGATTTGTGTCACAGTTTTCTCAGGACCTCCTGCAAAGGACCGGGGGCCGTATTCATAAAACAACTTAAGTCGTTGCTATCCTGTTGCTAAGGCTGAATTTCTATAAAGGAGATTCCATACAACTATGAAATTCGCTCTGGAGGAACAGTCTTTGTAAGACTGTTCCTCCAGACCAAATTTCATAGTTGTAGGGGATCTCCAACATAGAAATTTACCCTTAGCAACAGCATAGCAACGACTTTAGTTGTTTTATGAATACGGCCCCTGGTATGATTTGGTCCGTTTTGGCCCCATTCAAATTTACTTAAAACTACATGGTTTCTGTTGCTCATCATCTGAGTAAACAGGCTCATACAGAAATAATATGTTTCTTCTTGGTGAATCCTCAGAATAATATAATTTCAGACATGCCTGTTTTGTTTCTGTAATTTTAAATAAAACTGCAAGAAAACTGTGTTTAGAAGAGTCTTTTTTTTGATGAAATAAGACAGTTAATACAGCTTTAGAGAGCACTTGATAATAGGTTTTTGGTGGTACACTTATAAGTGGTACAACACTGCAAACATATGTGTACTGTTCAATGCCTGTCCAGGTATCCCACCCACTCAACTTAGCAAGTAGAGACGCTAACAAAAAAAATTTAACGGATCAAAATAAAATGTGTACCAAATGATCCCCTGTGTTCTAACTAATAAACTGAATACCAACAACATATGTTTATTTTGTCTACGAGCAGAGATATTGGCATTTTTATGTTGAAATCACTGGTAAAATGTCCAAGAAACTGCAAGGTTTTTTTTTTAAAAAGTTTAAAATTAATTGTCAGTCCAGTCAAGTGCACAGCTGAATTTTTCACATATTGTTGACATTATTAAAATGCATCATTGTGAAAAAATTAGCCGTGTACTTGACTGGGCTGACATATTTTATAGCCTAATGGTCGAAAATGCCAAAAATCAGCTAAGTAGGGTGCAACTAACTAGATGCGCAAAAAAAAAAACTCCATATAAATCGCAAGAATGTAGAAAATTTGAATTATAACAGATAGTTAAAGGTTTCACCACTCATATATCATTCTATTCTATTCTATCCCATAACCTTACTAGGTCGTTGGGACACCACAGATGACTTCGAAACAATCCCTTTCCACCTGTTTTCAGCTGCCCTATTGAGCTGGCAAAATCCATCCCTGTCCACTCTTTAATATTGTCTTCCCACCTCTTCTTCTGTCTATCTCTTCTTCTTTTTCCCTTCACTGTGTCCTTGCTAAACCAGAAGACCTTGAGACGTGGCCAAACCACCTTAGTTTCCGTTTCTTGACCAGCGTCAGGAGTTCATCATATTCTCCAATGGCTGCTTGGATCTTTCTGCGAACCTCCTCATTGGTTATATGGTCCTTGTACGAAATGTTCAGTAACCTTCGGTAGCATCTCATCTCATCTCAAAGGCCTGTGTACTTTTTTCTGACTCTGCTGTCAAGGTCCACTATTCACAGGCATACAGAAATATGGAAATGACAAGGGAGCGCATATGTTTCACCTCTGATCCAAGAGATATGTTGTTGTTATCTCTCCAAATTGGTTTCAGCTTGGTAAGAGCTGAAGTGGCTTGTTCAATCCTTGAGAGAACCTCCTGTTTTGAGCCATCATCTGAGACAACTGCTCCAAGGTGTTTGTAGCTTGTTACGGTACCCAGCTTCTGCCCTTTTACCTTGATCTCCCTCTGGATGCCAACTGCGCTGTTCGTCATCAGTTTGGTCTTCTCAGCACTGATCTCCATCTTATACCTTTTGCAGGTTTGGTTGAGACTTTCAACTAGAGCTTCCAGTTCCTGCTTTTCCTCAGCTAGAGCGTCTATGTCATCGGCAAACCGCAGATTGGTAATATTTCTGTCGCCTATGCTAACCTTTCCGTCATGTTCTTCCAGAGCATCAGACATGATCCGTTCGAGAAAAATGTTGAAGAGGGTGGGTAACAGAAGATATCCTTGTCTTACTCCAACTGTTGTTCTGAACCATTCTTCTGTGCTGCCATTTATAAGGACTGCACTTGTAGCCTTGTCGTATAGCTGCTCAATGGTGCGAACTATATTTGCACTGATATTGTACTTCCGCATGGTGGCCCATAAGGCTGCATGCCATACACTGTCAAAGGCTTTTTTGAAATCAATGAAGACATGATACAGATTCTGCTGATGTTGGAGATACTTTTCACACAGGATTCTAAGGTTGAAGATCTATTCTGTGGTGCTCCTTCCTGCTCGGAACCCAGCCTGTTCCTCAGCGATTATCTCTTCGGCTTGTGGTTTAAGCCTGTTCAAGATGACTTTCAGCATGACTTTGCATGAATGACGGGTGAGGCTGATGGTTCTGTGGTTCTGGCAGAGCTGTAGGTTGCCCCTTTTTAGGGAGTGTAATAATCAGCGACTGAGTCCAAGGGGTCCTGCACCTCAGAGAAACGTTTCCATAGCCGCAGTAACGGATCGCCGTCCGTCCTGCTCTTGAAGGAACTCTTTGAGATTTTAATTTTACTTTACTGCAGCTGGTGTTGTGCCCTGTGGCGGCCGTAAACGTCTCCCCGTACATCATCCATAGTGCAGATTATATTTTATTTTCGTCCTTTGAGATCAGAGGATATGTTCTGAGGAATCTGAAATTTTAGATTGGTTTAGACTCTTATTCTAGATCATCGTCTTTTACATTATTTAGATCCTTTTTGATACTAAGCAGTCTTTGATTCGACTGCCCAATTAAAATTAAGAAATTACAGTATGGTTTCTCTGGTTTCGTCACCAGATATTGTCAGGGTCACTGAGGAGGCTTTATTAGCCGAAACTACGTAGTCTGGCCCATGTTCTTGCTTCTGAATGTGTTCTCCGCTCTTGCAGGAACTGTTTAAGATTTTTAATTTTATTATAAATGGAACCTATTTTACACTGGACTATTGGCGTGGTTGATTTGACCTCGAGTCCTTTAATTTATTACCGTTATGGTTTAGTCATAGGTATGCTTTAGCTTCAATTTATAAAGCGAATATTTCTGTATAGTTTAAAAGGTTGTTTAGTTGATGAGCATCTTAAATATTTTGACAAATGAAAAAAACATGACGAATGATGTTGTTTTCTGTTGATTACAGGAAGTGCATTAGATACGATCAAAATTTGTCAGTCGGTGATTTGATTATGTTTATCTGACATGCCGGAGAATATGACGCAACACAAAAAATAGTTCCATTCAAATTTCCTTCCACACCTAAATTATGCTCCAAGCTTACAATCACACAAAGTTGAATCGACATTGAAACAACACTGATTCAACGTAAAACGTTGAATCCATGTTGATTCAGTGTTGATTCAATGTTGTGTGCCTTCTGGGTAACGAGGCTCTATGTTTACAGGAACATGCTTTCATTTGTGATTGATGTCGTCTGTTTTTACAAGTGTGATGATTTTTTAAGTTATTTTCGGTAAAACATAACTGCATTGGGATGCTAATTAGCAATGAATCAACTTGATCTGCAGCTGCTTGTAGCTGTTTTTGATACACTTGATATTTTACATCTGTTTCTACAGAAATAGAACTTATTTACACGCATTTAATGCTAGATTATCTGAATTATTGAATGGTTCATGCCAAAATGACCTTAAATATTGAGACAAACCTAGAAGTCCCAGTTCAGAAAGCTACAAATGAGAGGTCTGTGATGAGGCTTTGCATTGTTTGCATTCCGCCAGCAGTTTTTGAAGAATTGCCTATCAAAATTTAGGATAATTATTGTAACTGAGTAAATATGTTCGATGGTTTAGATTAACTACGGTATTTCATGATTAAGAGTTGCAGAAAATCACACCACTCAGGTGGCATCACAGGTGAAAGCCTAAAGCTTGTTTAAACATTTTCGACTAACGATTTAACGAAATATTGGTAATAACTATTACCATGGTTTCAGAAAAAAAAACATTCGTTTAGATGAAAACATTACAAATGTAATAATACCCGGTCAAAAAAGTAACGATACCAACTATTGGCCATTGGTGTTAACTGAGGCTCATGTATTTTTTGGGGAGACGCCAAGGAACAAAATGCTTAAAAACCGTCGACCCATACTTTTCAACATAAGGGCTATCTGGAGTTAATCGTAATGCACCTCATTGCTGCGGCTGAGCAGGAAAAATTTCGTATCGCACAGGAAAGTCCATAATGCAGGAATTTAGACAAACACTAAAAATGTCGTATGTCTTGTACGCAGGCTTTACATGCGAAGTTCAAGTCCTTCAAATTTCTCAGATTATCTCCCTTTGGATTACAGATATAGTGATTTTCAAGACATCGTTATTACTGAACCTGTCCGTCTTTCTTCAAAGTTTCCTCATAAACAAATTATTATGTCATTGTTTTCATAGAATAAAACACAAGAGGGCCATGAGGTCCTGGATCGCTCATCTGAGTAAAAAGGTCAAACGTCAAACTAGGGCAATCATTTGAACAAACCTGACAGTTTGAAACTGTCAAAATATGAGAGACATTGGTTATAGGTCAGAGAATGACGTTTCCCTCTATTGCTAAAATATTTATGTATCATTTATTTGACTGTATTTATTAATATTTCCACCAAAATCTTCTACAAGTTCCATGAACTCTTACATTTTTCCATATAAAAGCGCCAGAAAGAAACGTTGACCTTGCCATAAAAATGTCAAGGTAAACCTTTGGTAATCATTTGAACACTCTTGGGCCAAAATCTTCAAAACTTTCCATGAAATTTCATGTTCTAGCATTTATTCCATATTTGACCGTGTCACAAAAAAGGTCAAGTTCAACCAACGGTAATCATTTGAACAATGTTGGTAGTACTCGAGTACTCGAGTACACAATGCCACACACCAAGTTTCAAGGCTTTTGGTCTATTGGTTCTGGAGAAGAAGATTTTTAAAGGTTTATACCATATATGGGCATGGTCGCCATGTTGGTCATGTGATCTGAACTGTTTAAACAAATTTTCATTTCCTCAGTCCCTGGAGGCTGTGTATGAAATTTGGTTACAATTGGCACAGAGGCTTTTTTGAGACATATGAAATTGTCGAAATGTGAAACCCGGGTCAAAGGTCAAACAAAGATCTTGACCGCTTGTACTCACAAAATCTTCATGATGGCTGTATATACCAACTTTTAGGCCAACGCTCCAGTAATTTCCATGAAATATTATGTTTTATCAATGTACCGTGTAAAAGCACCAGAAATCAAAATTGACCTTGTCGTAAAAAAGGTCAACCCAAGATCATAATTTGAACAATTTTGGTAGAATTTGTATACCCGATGCTAGTACTGTATATATTAAGTTTGAAGGCCGTCTGTCTATTGGTTCTGGAGAAGATTTTCAAAGATGTTTACCATATATGGGCGTGGCGGTCATGTTGGTCAAGTGACCAGGACCATTTGAACAACTTTTCCAATACCTATGGAAATCCTTCTCGAAGTGGCATTTTAAGCAGTCTGAAACAGTTTTAAACATTTGAAACTAATCAGTCTTTGAATCGACTGCCCAATTGAAATTAAGAAATTGCAGTATGCTTTTTTCTGGTTTCGTCACCAGATATTGTCAGGGTCACTGACGAGGCTTTATTAGCCGAAACTACGTAGTCTGGCCCATGTTCCTACTTCTGTATGTATTCTCTGCTCTTGAAGGAACTTTTTAAGATTTTAATTTGTAAAAATCACAGTACCTGGAGTTGTGGCTCAAATTCTCCCATCACAGGAACTCAAAATTCAATTTCTTTGGCATGCAGCCTTGCCGAAGGCCTGTTCTAGTGTATAAAACACAGAATCTCGAAATCATTATTCACAAACCAACTTAAAATAGCTTTGAAGTTGAGCAATTTTTATGTTACTCAGCGAAGAAGAAAAATTACCCATTTGTATATTCAAAGGGCGCTTGTGTCATGTGTTGTCTTGAAAAACCAAAACAAATAAGTCTGTTCAATATGCAAATAGATACTTTTATAAAATTAGTGAAAATTAAATGTTAATAACATCCGTAGTTGCCATGGCATCACAAGGAATTTCATGTATAGGAACTTTTTTGACATACATGTTGTATATTATTGGTTCTAGTTTGGAAGAAATCGTCACAGTATCTTTTTCAGTCTGGTAATTTCTTATAGACACAGAATTCAGGGCGACACACAAAATTTTATTTGAGATTTATCAGATCTTCATTTTGAATCTTGAACGATTGGAAATAGAAAGTTCATTTGTAAACTTAAATGAATACATTCAGGCTAATGAACTGACAGGTGTTGCTGACGCCCAAGGGATCTCCAGGGGCCGTATTCATAAAGCCACTTAAGTCGTTGCTATGCGGTTGCTAAGGCTAATTATCTATAAAGGAGATTCCCTACAACTATGAAATTTGGTCTGGAGGAACAGTCTTTGTAAGACTGTTCCTCCAGAGCAAATTTCATAGTTGTAGGGAATCTCCTGTAAGACTGTTCCTCCAGACCAAATTTCATAGTTGTAGGGAATCTCCTTCAAAGAAATGTAACCTTAGCAACAGCATAGCAACCACTTAAGTCGTTTTATGAATACGGCCTCAGGTGTCTCAACACGTTTTGGCTGTCGAGTCCTCATCCTTGCTTCATCACAGTCTTTTCTTGATTTTAATTGTTGCCCGTGATGACTCACTGATGAGTTAGGGGACCTCCATACTAGAATAATATAGCGATAATGCCAACTGTCGTGTCGGTACAGAGCAGTTAGATGTTGAAGAACTGCAACTATAACTCACAAATCATTTTCCGTTGAACTGATATTAACCAATTATGACCCAATTATGATTTTGATTCGATGAACAAGTACCATAATTAGTCGGCAATATACAAAGTTTATAGAGTGGTTGGGGTCCACCAAAGTAAAATTTCCACAGGAACATGAGCACGCTCGGATTTGTTTCGTACATTTGTGCATGGGCGGTATGAAAATGATAATCAGACTTAATTTGATGAGCAAGGGGTCTTAGTATATCTCCTTACAGACCACCCTGTTTTGGGACTGCGGGTTGCTTGGAAACTAAGTCCACAAAAGACATTCAGATCTTGAATTTCATATCTTTCTCTAATGAAATAAAGAAACAATAAATAAACTTTATCTTATTTTAGTATTTTAGGTATTCACAGGTCAGGTCAAGATTAGTTTTTAAATGCATTTACTTTGTTTTATTTTAGTATTTTAGTATTCACAGGTCAGGTCAAGATTAGTCTTTCCAGATTGCTCTTGCTACTGGTAACCATGTAAGCCGGTACCACCTGTTCATGTGGGTAGATGGGGCTCGTTATCACGGGAGGGCCATCCATCTAGGAGTTTTTTTCTCTAGACTCTACACAAAACTAGAAAGTGGCAGCTATGCCAGAAACAAGACTGTCACAACCTGGGTGGCAGTGGCTTCTGCAGCGGGAGTAGACAGACAGGCTTCCCGGTGCTTGAGCAGTGGTCCAGCGGAAGAGCGCTACTAATTCATGGTGCCAACGGTGGAGCACACAGCCCAAGTCAGTAGGGAACGGCGGAGCTCTTGGACTGCCGTCAAGTGTTCAAGTTGGCTGAAAGGAAGGGCATCCTGGCCATAAAATCTTGCCACACCAAACATGACAAGTGGAAATAAAAGAAAAAGCTCAGGCGGTGCCGGCAACCATAGAGTAGTCGGTAGCGTCTCCGGCTTGGCAGCTCGGGGGCGTGGAGCTGCAGGGTCGGGCCCTAGTGGAGAATCCAGCGAATGCCCAAAGTCCTTCCGTGTCGGCACACTAAATGTGGGCACGTTGCGGGGGAAAGCTAGTGAAGTGGAGGAGATAGTATCGCGGAGAAGAGTGGACCTGTGTTGTCTCCAGGAGACTAGATGGAAAATGGGTGGCGTTAAGCAAATAGTTGGTAAAGACTCTCGCTTCAAACTCTTTTGGTCTGGAAATGACAAGGGTACTGGTGGAGTTGGAGTTCTTCTGGCAGAAGAATGGTGGGAGAAGGTGTTTGAGGTGGTCCGAGTCTCAGACAGGATCATACTCATTCGAATGACCATTGGCAAGACAGTGTTTGTGTTTGTGTGTGTGTATGCACCTCAAGCAAACCTCAGTGAGTTGGAGAAGGACCGTTTCTACCAGATGCTGCAATGCACGGTAGCCAGAATCCCAGCGTCAGAACAGCTCATCGTCTGTGGTGACTGGAATGGGCACATCGGATCCCAGTCCACTGGGTTCGAGGAGGTGCATGGCGGGCAGGCCATAGGAAAAAGGGTGAGGGTGAGAGAATATTAGAGTTTGCATTTGCTAACGAGCTTGTTGTCGGGAACACATGGTTCAGGAAGAAACCGGAACACCTGGTCACCTACCAGTCTGGGAATGCTGCTACCCAGATTGAATTCATCCTGTACCGGCGGAGTTTCAGGAAACATGTGTCCAACGTAAAGGTCATCCTTGGGGAGGAGTGTGCTTCACAACATAGGTTGCTGGTTGGAGATTTCAGAGTTTCCACCCCTCCCCAACCCAAGCGCAAGTTTGTGCCACGCATCAAGGTGTGGAAGCTAAGAGACACAGAGAAGCAAACAGAGCTCTCTGAAGTGTTTAAAGCTAAGACACAAGACAATGAGCTGTCACAGACAAGCACAGTAGATGAGCATTGGACTTCACTGAAGGACAAACTCTTGCAGGCTACAAAGCAGGTGTGCGGTGTTTCCTCGAATCACCCTGGGAAGAAGCAGACATGGTGGTGGAACAACCAGGTGGAGGAAGCAGTAAGGGAGAAGCGCAGGTACTTCAAGTTGTGGAAGGCAGAAGGCAGTCGGGCTGCATACAACACAGCCAAGCGTGCACCCAATCGTGCAGTACACCAGGCCAGGAGTGAGGCTGAGAAGATTGCTCTCCAGAAAATAGATCCTAGGTCTGCAGATGTATATCGTCTTGCCAAGCAAATGCGTTGTGACAACCAGGATGTCATGGGAGAGAAACCTGTTAAGAACGATGCAGGCCAACTCTCGCTAGACGAGGAAGCAAAGAAAGAAGCTTGGAAAGAGCATTATGAGCGTCTTCTTAACGTTGAGTTCCCTTGGAACCCAGAAGACCTGTCAGAGGAAAGCCCGGTTAAAGGCCCAAGCGAGCCGATCACCTTGGAGATGATCACAAAGGCCATCAGCAAGATGGCCTCTGGCAAAGCAGCCGGACCATCAAGTATTGTCGCTGAGATGCTGAAGCCCGTTGGGGAAGCTGGCGCAGTTGAGGTGCGTGATCTCATTGAGGACATCATCTCAGAGGGATGCATTCCAACTGACTGGCAGGAAAGCTTCATAGTCAATCTGTACAAGGGCAAAGGGGATGCTTTGAATAGAGGCAACTACAGGGGCTTGAAGTTGATTGAGCAAGTGATGAAGGTGTTGGGGCGTGTGGTGGAGGGACTCATCAGACAAAGAGTTGAGATCAATGAGATGCGATGCAGTGTGGCTTCATGCCTGGCCGTGGCACTACTGATGCAATTTTTATTGTACGTCAGCTACAGGAGAAGCACTTGGCTGCTAAAAAGCCGCTCTACATGGCCTTTGTGGACCTGGAGAAAGCATTCGATCGTGTTCCACGGGATGTCATCTGGTGGGCAATGCGCAAACTAGGAATTGACGAGTGGCTGGTGCGCTTGGTCCAGTCCATGTACCAGGATGTGAGAAGCAGGGTAAGAGTTGGCGATGGGTACAGCGAGGAGTTTGGTGTTGGTGTGGGTGTTCATCAGGGCTCTGTACTTAGCCAGCTACTCTTCATCATTGTGTTAGTGGCTCTATCCAGGGAGTTTCGCTTAGGCTGTCCATGGGAGCTGTTGTATGCAGACGACCTGATGATCAGTGCTGAGTCCATGGAGGAACTGCTGGTAAAGGTGCAAACATGGAAGTCAGAGATGGAGAAAAAGGGCCTACGTGTGAACATGGGGAAGACAAAGATTCTGGTGTCAGGCATTAATCTGGACGTGCTGAAGAAATCTGGAAAGGGCCCTTGTGGTGTCTGTCAGTCAGGAGTAGGTAGCAATGCAATCTTCTGTGGTGGCTGCAAGCGCTGGGTGCATAAGAAATGCAGTGGCATTAAGGGACCCTTGCGCCCTGACCCTGAGTTCAGGTGCGCCCGATGCCTTGGGACTGCTCAGGCCATTGATGAAAGAGAAAATACAGAGGTTGAGGTTGGAGACGAAAAGCTTGAAGTTGTCCCAGAGTTCTGCTACCTTGGAGACAGGCTCTCTGCAGGAGGTGGCTGCGAGCTGGCTGTGATCACACGCTGCAAATGTGCATGGGGCAAGTTCCGACAGTTGCTTCCCCTTCTCACCAACCGCCATCTGCCACTTCTGACCAGAGGTCAGATGTACTCAACATGCGTGAGGAGTGTGATGCTGCATGCAGCAGAGACTTGGGCCATGAAGATGGATACACTGAACCGTCTCCAGCGTAATGACCGTGCCATGATCCGTTGGATCTGCAATGTCAAGGCAAAGGATGAAGTTAGCTCAGACTCCCTTAAAGCTTGGCATCCAGGACTTAAATGTGGTGCTCGGCACCAGTAGGATGAGATGGTTTGGACATGTAGAGCGCAGCACAGGCTGGATTGCAGAAGTACGCAAGCTGAATGTGGTTGCACAGAAAAGACCGGGCAGGCCAAGGAATACATGGGATGAAGTGCTTGTGAACGACAGAAAGAAGCTATGTATGGATTCTGCTGACCCTCAGAATCGTTCTGAGTGGAGAGGACGCCTTCGAAGAAACTTGTCAAACAAGCCCAACCCTCGGTAGAGGAAAACAGGGCTTTAAAATGGATATGATGATGATAATATGTATATGTTTATACCTCAGAAGACAATTATTGACTGACTCAACTTAGAAATAGCCTAAAATAGACTTAGTTCAATTTGAAATGGATAAGTCGATTACAAAAGTTTGTTTCTTCCAATAAGTGCCTAGATTTCATATGCATTTAAAAACAAGCCATATATGTCTTTTCATGTGTGCAAAGATTTACGAAAATTCGCAACATGTAAAATTATTTCTTACTCGATGATTGGAGATGGTCAGGACTTTTTCGGCGTTTCGAAATTCATTGTGTACTATCTCTTTTCAAGTATGCATGCACTTTTATATCTGCCCATTTTAATTTTCTTTTGATAGCATACAGTTATCAGAAGCTTAAATCTCGGAAACTTAATTAGACTGTCAGTAGACTGCCTTGTTGAACACATCAAAACTTTACAACTTTAGTTCAATCTTTACTTAATGTGTACAAAATCATATTACTCTACAACTATTTTACTGAAATCAGCTGTCAAAAACAGTCCTGATAGTGTTACTTATAAAACAATAATGCAATGGAAAAATCAATTATTAAAGTTAATCTACTTCCACTTCCACCTCTAATCAACCCCCACCACATGCACACACAGATTAAAACTGGAAAAATAACAATGTTGCTAAGCTTTATGAAACAATGAAAGAAAATACAGATATAGAGGGTTTTGCACAAAAAATAAATAATAATTTAAAATGATATTAAAATAATAACTGCTTTTCTGACAAAGCATATGCTAAGTCAGTACTGGTGAGTATTTGAAGTTATTTGATTCAGTTATGTCCTATCTATCTATATAAGTCCTACTTGAAAGAATCAAAATATTTCATTTGCAACGCACTTTATGTGCGTTGCAAATGAAATATTTTGATTCTTTCATCTCCGTCCTCTGTCGTTTGTGCTTCTTTATCATTCTCCGTTAGTGGAGGAAAAAGCAGAGGCAACGATCGTGTGTTGCAAACAAATTTGTTTAGGGTAGTTCATTTCATAAAATGATTGCAAACACTTGTCAAAACATTAATATACCCAAATGAGAAGCTCCTCTTTTCCGTTATATTATTCGAATTGGAATTTTTTCTTATATGTTTAATATTTGTCCTAATATTTGTATTTCTGATATTGATATCCAAACAGTAACAAATTATCTCTGACATAGGCATTGCCGACGGATACAAAGGAAACAATAAAAATGAGTTGAAAAGATCTGAGAATGAGGTTTAAATTTTGTGCAACCTTTGGTTCATGCCAGAATGTATTTCCAGGTAGCCCACCGAGAAAGATAATAGGAAAATTCACAAGAACTGACACTCCCACCCAAGACACCATGTGGGAAAAAGGCAACACAAAGTTAGTCACCACCAAAGACATCATCAGTGGCAGCCATGTGAACAACCAATTCCCGAGTAGGTGGTCACCGGGGTAGCCTTAATATCACAAACAATATATCAGTTACAGACTTGGCGAAAAACTACACATAAAACAACCAAGAAGAACCAAAACAGAAGTGCTGCTTTAAGACCCTAAATGCCTAAAAGCAAATCATATACATATATTTATTCGTGACTATTTTGAAATCCTCTGGCACAAACACAGCTGTGATATCAAGCCAGTATGCAACACGCATATTTGAAACTCACAAGTAGATGGTATCCGGCGATATTAGGTAACTTTAAGATTCTGGCAGTCTCCAATTCATCGGCTGAAATCTATTGCGCTTGTTTCACAATTTCATGAATCTACACAGACAAAGAAGACATTTATGGCTTGTTTTAAAATGCATATGGAATCTAGACTTCATAAAAAACATACTAAATTTCTATTCGACTTTTTCATTTAGTCGGATTTGGCTCAGTTCTGGAGTATATTTTTCTGTTAGTCGACTTTGAAAAGCTTTCAGCAATATTCACATATACATTTGATATCAAATTGAAATGTATGGCCTGACCGCGTAGCACAGTCGGTAGCACGACTCAAGAGCCAGAGACCTGGGTTAGACATCCATTCCGGCCACTTACTTTCATGGAGATTGATTCTTCCCCTTCCGCTGATTAATAAGGGCAGTTGTCAGTTACTGGCGAAAGCATGTCCACTTAGCACTGGTTAACCCCTTAGGAGGCCTCTAAGCCTACCCAGGACTAGTGTGGTTAAGTTAACTGATCATCCCGACATGACCATAGCTGTTTACCGAGGACGTAAAGTAACAACATAACAACAGCAACAACTGAAGTTTATGTTTATTATATGCTTAAACATTTATGGAAATAAGCACTCATTTTATCTGTAGGCTTAGTTATAACCAAAAGTGTCATACAAGGTGTACTTCAATGAGACCTTATAAAACCCCTAATATTTCCTATGGAATCTAAATATCCGTTGCATTACTCTGTTGCCACTGGTAATAAACATGCACGGTTTGATGAAAATCCGAGTGTGTGCAGATTTGAAAATCCCCTTCCAAATGAACAGAAGCAAGAGAAGGGAAGCAAAGAAATTATCAAGTTCTGTAGTCTAAGGAAAACTGTTGTAACCACACAATTGCATTCTGAGACACTCGAAGTTAAAACGAGACTGTTTGCAATGACTATCCTTATCACAAATATTTTCAAATTAGAAGATGTCTTTCGCCTTTTAGTTAACAAACTATATTTGTTAAGGAAAAGAACTAAATAAGTATTATTGCTTTCGTTCTGATCCTTAAGCTTGTATTGACGACATGTTGTACTTTGTCCTGTTGATGAAATAAAATATGTTTAAACTAAATATTTTTGTAAAAAGAAAAAAAAAATGTTTATCATGTTTAGTGTAGTGGGAGGTATGATATAAGATTTTATTTAAGCAACATCTTCCCACCTTAAACGTCAGAAACTTCCAGGGATCCGATAATAGAGAGTAGCAAAAAATGACCGATAGAGCAAGAATCCCATAAATCAACTTATAGACGATTATCTGAAAAATATATTATCTGTTTGTTCGACAAATAGTTTACAGATGTTTAGTGCCACAATAAAATATTATTCTGCCACTTGTTGGCGCAGACTTACCGTGTTTAACCCAAAAATGGGACTCCGGAATTATTTCCAAAATGCTGTTTTTTCTCCTTCGATTTTTGACTGGTCTATTTGCTCCAGTCAGCATTTTAATGTAATTGCTCGCAACAGTGCAGACTCTGATCTGACTTCTAATGGTTTGATTTAGTTCTACAGTGTTCGCACACGCATTTTGTCCGGATAGGGTATATAAAAACACACCTTCTGTGTCTATGAGAAATGAGCCACGTCCAAGTAAAATTTTCTTAAGGAATAAACCAAGTGTGCATGTGTGCACGCATGATGTGGTCTGAACACCCACCTCGCTGTTTTAAAGCCAATCATTTGGAATTATCATTGGGTAGACTAAGATGCTCTTATAAGAATGCGCGTGCGCGCTGGCTGATCTCACCGCGCTCAGCTGGCATATGCGTTAGGATGATTTTGACCTGACGCACTGATATGATGATACGAGCTGTTATTAGTGGGAGTAATAGTCTTGATTGATGCGTCTAAACAAAGGTGATGAAAGACTTTTTCTTACATTTCTGGCAGAAACATACAGGTTCACTGGTGCTAAATAGGGGGATGATCCGGTCGGCTCGAAAAGATCTACGCCATGAAAAAAAAATATATATCAGAGAGTTCGCCCTCTTTATTTGCCGCTCTCAAAACTCCTTTTTCTTAATCAGTCAAGGTCAAGTTCAGAATTGTATCCGTTTGACCCAATGCAGCTTTTATTACGAGATTTTGCAAGACATATAAGCCCTACTATTATGTAAAGTTAGTACTTTAACTGACCAAAAACATTGCCAGTTAAGCATCATTCTTCCCAGATGATAGGCTTTAGTCACGGGAATACTACAAATTCTCTACCTGTGCTATCGACCGAGCCACTCAGATACTATACATGCAAAAGTTGCTGTCGACAGTCGACGATCGACAGCAGTATCAGCTCTGTCGACGGCCATTAACAATAGAATCGTTTTCGGTTATTGTTACTGCTTTCGGTCGAATTCTCGGTCGACAGCCACTTCGCACAGTGCTTAACCGGTCGTGAATTAGTTTAAACGTATTTTATTCATAATTTCACTGACATGCAACATACAAGGAATTGAGATAACCCCCGTATTCTGAACGCCAAAAGAAACGCATCCAAAGTTAATGTTCTTTTTTACGACACGATAACTAGGCAATTTTAAATCGATCATTGCGCAGACTATGATTTTCGTCCAACCACAGTACACGATGAAGTTTTCATGATTTTAGTCTTGAGTTAAACAGTTGTTTCACCTTCTCGAAAAGCATCGAATTCCATTGCAAGAGTTATCTCTCCATTTCCAAGAATGCATATTGTGCTCAGAAATGTTTTCTGATATGCAACTGTTAGAAAAACGCTAAATTTATTTGGGTGGTTTAGCTATTTACTAAGAAATCGGTCAATTTTCAAATTATCTCCATTTGCATTTAACAAATAGTAAATTTTAAAAACCGATATCGATTCACCATGTGTTTCATAACAGTATGCATACTGATACAAAGATTTTCCTTTTCTTTTTGAACAACAAAACAAGAGTTAGAACGATAGGAATATCCTATGTTAAGGAGAAATGCCTGTTTACATTTTCTGGATACATGACTTAAGTTGTGTTGTTTTTCAAGAACAAAAGACAACCCAAGACCAAACTTAAATAAGGTATATTTTCTTCAGATCCAGGTACAGCTGCAGGTAAATCCTAGTTCACAAAGATTCTGCATTTGAAACTGTGACCTCTCAAACATCGCCTGTTTTTTGTAACTTCAAATTTTACCCCATATATGTAGCTACCTAGAGCACCTGACTTGTGAACTTACTATGAAACGGTACTTGTTTCAAACATTTAAATTCAAATTCAAATTTGAATTTGAATTTGAATTTGAACTTTTAACTTTTAGAAATTCTAGCTCTACTTACAAAGTAAAATTGGATATAAATGCAGCTTCAGGCAAACTGACGTCAAACAGAGCTTCTTGGGCGTCAAATTTATCGTTTATGATGGTGCTGGTTACTATCGTTTCAGCGAACCGGTAAACAATGTCAGACCGGATGTTCAAAATGGCAATTCTTGGTCCCTGAAAGATAAATATATTGGTAAAAATATGTTAATAAAAATAACAACAACAAAATAACACCATTTTCAATGCCACCTGCCTAATAATATAGCTCAGAGGATTGATATGAGAACTGTGTCAATCAGAATATCACAACGATGTGAATCTGGGAACGCTTATATACTTTGCACAGCTAACGTGAGAAATCCTTTAAGAAAAAAAATCAACAAACATTAATCAAAACTCTTTTCTGGCTTTGTTGTAAGTTAAGTTTGTCCGCTCTCACATAGCAGGCATATACAGTCAGTGGCCATAAATATTTCATCAAATTCCAAATTCCCATTCACTTTCATGTATTTCAAAGTTTACTTTTTAATTTATTTTGTGTTAAAAACTAAAATTATCATTAAGAAACTTACGTGAAAATAAACCAAAATAAATTCTACAATGAAATATAATTTATTTAACTCGATGCAATATAATATTATAAAAATATAGCAGTTAAAAAATTATCAAAATTCTCGAAAAAACATTTTTTTACATTAACGTCGATGGCGACGTCGCTAAACCTAAACCGAATGATAACACACTAGGTTTCAGAGAGCTACAACTTATATGTCAGGCGAGAAACAATAATGAAATAGCGCCAGTAATTTCGCTTTCTATCAGTATATTTTTCTACTAAACTGCATGAGCAGAAACAGCGTATTTAATTTTCTTGCACACTGAAAAATACATGTAAGTCAATGGGAATTCGGAATTTGATGAAATACTTTTGACCACTGACTGTATATGACGTAGTGCGGAAGTTGACGCGTCAGATAGATACGTCATTTTGACGTTGTGTTCCCGATGGCGGAGAAATTCAGATTTTCTCGAAATCGACAAAACTGTCAATTCATACTAAACTTGTGGGCATATCAATAAAAAAAATCGCGAAAGTATGATATTTAAGTTATAAAAATGTAATAAAAGATAATAAACAAGTAGCCCAAAGGGCAACAATTGCTCACCTGAGAGATATTGTAAACCTATAGGGATATTTAAGATGCTCAAGGGCAGCTAACTCCACAGTCAGTGGTCCAATCAGGCTGAAAATTAAACTCATCCAAAACATTATGTATGCCCTCATTTAATATATGCAAGTTTAAAAAGTATCCGATCAAGAGCACAATAGACAGAGCTGTCAAGGGCAGCTAACTTCGTAGTGGTTGGCCTGATCTGGCCAAAATTTGAACTTGTTTAAGATATTATGCTTTTCCTCATTACCTGCAAGTTTGAAAAGGATCAGATAAGTAGAAACCAAGAAAAAGTGGCGACATTGATTTTTTGGATGCTCAGGGCAGGTACTCCAAAGTCAGTGGTGGGATCTAGCCGAAATGCTAACTAATCCAAGCTTTTATGCATATCCTCATTACCTGCAAGTATGAAGAGGATCCGATGAAAAATGAAAATGTGATGACGTTGTTTTCTCCATTATAAGATTATGGGATTTTTTTTCAAACGCTCAAGGGCAGCTAACTCCGAAGTCTGTGCTCAAATCCGGCCAAATTTCGAACTCATCCAAGCTCTTGTGTATGTCATCATTATCTGCAAGTATGATAAGGATCTAAGCAAAAACAGTTGAGAAAACGTGATGACGCCATTTCCCCATTATAACCCTATGGGGGCTATCTGTTGCCATGGAAACCAGAGTTCTGAGCTGATCGGCACCAAAACCTAATGCAGCCTTTCCGCCACCCAAATGATGCTTCAGATAAAATTTGATTCCGATCGGCCCACTGGTCTCTGAGATATTTATGTTTGAAATCGTTGACGCACGTACCCACGCACAGACGGACGACGGCTCGACTCCCATCCTATAAGCTCACCTCTGAGCCTTCGGCTCAGGTGAGCTAAAAAAAAAAATGGTTAACACAAAAATATATAGCAGCATTCGTGTTTATTTTCTTATTTGCCATCAACAAACCTTTTGCAAATAAATTATGATCAATTAACAACATGGCGTCTTTTACTAATTCCGAACCCTATTTGCACTTGAAAACAGTCAGGTTGTATATCATAAAATCCTATGGATTTCGCGTCCTAGAAATAATCAAAGGCATCGCAGATTCAGGGAAATCATTTGAAGCAATCTGCGTCTTTTTTTCCCAAGCACTATTTTGAATTATTTATTTGCTTTTTTCTCCATCTTTTGACGCGACGCAAGAAAAAGGGTGAACAAACAGATCAGTCTTCAATCAATGTAGCCCCGAGTCGGGATTCGCTTTTCACACTTTACGGGTTCCTAAGGATTAATGCTCAGATAGTTCATGCTAACAGGAAAGACTTTGATCAGCCTTCGCGTTCGTACTTGCATGTATCAGAGGCATCTCTTTTCTAAAAGTTTCAAAGTTAATACTTAAAGCATGGAAGATTGATTCAACTCATTTTTTAACACAGAGATCCAGACGAGGCGACCTATAATAGGTCATTTGTATGCTCTCTCTTCATTGTATTTTCAATATATTTTAAGCTTGGACGAAACACACACACACACACACACACACACACACGCGCGCGCGCGCACGCACGCACGCACGCACACACACACACACACAGATGATTAGAGAGATAATCATTAACAGTGCCTAATTTGTTTTCAACTTCCAAACACAAAAGTGAAAAAACCGACCCCCTTAGCGGGAATTATAAAACTAAAATGACTGATTATGCCAAAATACTCAAAGACAGGAATAATCAATACGCTACACAAGAGTCGGATCTTGCTGTGTTGTAGCTTGTGACGATGGGTTTGGTGGTTTGATGGTTGTTTGTATTGCGGTGGAACTGGCCTTCCCAGATTGACTAAAGACAGACTCTGTGCCTGCCGGGCATGCAGTAGGTGCGGAACGTTTCTCTTGCCTCCTTTTTGGTCTTTGTTCCTTGGGCGCGTCAGTGCCGTGAACCTTGTCTCACCGATGAACTCAAGGGCCTGCTGCGCCTGCAGCAGGTGCGGGTTTCTTTTTTCCCAATCTTACTCTTCATTTCCCCTCTTCCTTGTAGGGACAAAAGTACCGTCTCTGGGAACCGTCGAGTCCAGCCAACAACCCACCAAACGTAACGTCAATATTCAATGTAGCTTCACGGTGTCATGAGCTGCAACACAGAGAGACCTGACTCTTGTACATAATCGGGTTTAAAACTTTGATTTTTGTAGCGTTGTGTTTATTCCTTTTTTTTGAATATGTTGGCATAATCAGTCTGGTCCCCGCTATATGAATTGAGGGATTGTTTTGTTCACCTTATTTTTAGAATAATCTCTTTCTTGTCTTCAAATTTACTTTTTCAAAATATAAATATTTTTGCTTAGTGTTAAAAGCAAAAGAGCTTAGGTAAATACAAATTATGCACTGTTAATGGTTATCTCTCCGTTTATAGCAACTTTTAAATATTTTAGCATCCCGAGCGAGAAGATCCAGTGCAACGAAAATATTGTGCTTGTTAGATTTATTTTCCCCAAATCTTACCATATATGTGTCGTCCATTTTTTCCCTCTAATTTTGGTGTGGTCTGGTGGGAGTGGGGGCATTAAGGGTAATGTTTCCTGCAATTGTTCCAATATTCAAATTACGTCTCTGGCGTTACAATTAAAGGCTGAAAGAAATATGAGCCGGGACGAGATTGGTGTGACCAGTGAAAACCATAATCACCTTGCGCATCTGGGACCTATCTTTTTTTTTTTTTTTTATCTAATACATGTATGTTGCAGCAATGTTCTAATACAAAAAGTTCTGATCAGTCAAAAGAACCGTTCGAATAGTGCAAATATACAAACTGCTCTTGGTCTTCTCCGGCCATAAGGCACCATCGCTGGCTACCGGCTTACATTATCAATGACAGTTTTTATGCTACTATTTCCGGAGGAAATAGCTCCGCAGTAAGCACCATCTCACCTGATAATACTGACAGGGAAACACTTTGGCAGGCGATAAAAATCTGTAAATCTTACCAACTCGTAATAAAATACGATTATACAGTCACATTAACTTATCATTTCATCACTGCGTACCCATGAACTGAAAATACTTCTTTTTTTTTGTTTGTATTTGCTTATTCATTTATTTATTTTACCAATTTTTGATTAATTTCGACAAATAGCTATAGCGCTTTCGTTCTACTGGGTAAGTTTAATGCAACTATAGCGTTTGCCGGGTCGTCCACGAAGTCAAGCAACCAGTCATCCATTAATGTACTGTCCGCGATCTCCGTTGCTTAACTTTGTGAAAAATCCAGCCACTCTACCTGCCAAGATGACATACCCATCATCTCCAAGGCATGCCGGGAAAGGTGTCCCTGGTTGAATTGCACAGGCGCCGCATTCAGGTCTGTTGTATGCCATGCTCCTCTCGAATTATAAGTTAGATGATGCTATAGATCTGTTACCATAGCAACCATGGAATAACCAACTGTTGTGCTTAGTACCTTGTCGAAATGACGCCTGGATGACATCACTTAGACATTAATATGAACTATTAATTGCCATGGTAACAGATATATGACGTAATTGGTTCCTGAGCATGGCAAACAGGGTTATTCAATTTTCATTGACATTACAAACTGAAATTCTTTCAACACAAACTTCAGGGTCCAGTTGTTCAAAATTAACGACGTCGTTAGTTAACGAGACGTTAAAATTTCAAATGTTAATATCTCAAACATATGCCAATTTTTTTGGTTGAAAAAATATGAGAAGCTTTTGCACTGCAAAAGCTTCTCACATATTTTCAACAAAAATATCAGTGTATTTTGTTATAAAGTTGCAAAATACTTAACGAGTTGACCTCTTAACGAGCTCATTAAGCTAAGGATGCTTTGAACAACTGGGCCCAGATTTTCTCAAATTATTTGTCTCAAGTCATTTAATTCCATGTTATCAATGTTTCAGTCACCGATGAGACGTTGCTTCGGAATTGAAGGATTATACCCGACCTAAAACGAATAATATACTCAAGCTTTTCTAGGGGAGCGAGCAAATTCTTAAAACTTTCGGAGTTAACGTTTGTTTCGAAGGGAGTCTAAAAAGGAAAGAGCAAAGTTGCTTTCTCTGAAAGTCTACTCACTAACTGCAATGGAATTCATGCTCAACTCAGCTGAGCATGAAATTTTACCTGCTTTTAAATAGCATATTAGGGACCGACCATTTGATATTCTGGGGGGGGGGGGGCTGATGGAGACACGACATTTTATTTCACTGGCCTCTGGAAACAATTTCTTTTTTCTTTTTTTTTCACCTAGTGGAAGCTAATTTATTTTTTTTACAAACTAACTCAAACAGGTTATTTTTTTTTTTTTAATTTTATAGCTGAACTATCAGATCCTTGTTTACTTGACCTTAATATCCTTTTATTTTACCCACATCAGTATTTTTTACACCTTTTTTTCTCACAAAAAGACCACGGTGCTGTCTTTAACCAGGCCAAGGGCATGGCTTAGCTTGCTTTTGCAACCCAGTGCCTGGAGCAGTTACTCTTTTCATCTAAGGTACAGATATAAACATCCCTGTATGAGTTTGGCAAAACATTAGGCCTTAAATTAGGGATATTTTGGCCAAAATTTAAGGATATTTTGGCAAAATTTTAGGGCTAGCATTAGGAATTTAAGTATTTTTAAATACTTACATGATAGAGTCACATTATACATGAATGGCAATTAAAAAAATGGCCGAGAGTTATGTGCTAAGAAGTTAACAAAGGGGGGTCTGGGGGCAGCGCCCCCAGAAGCTAAAGCAATTTCCCAATTTCAATGGCAATTTTAAGACTGGAAACAATAGAGAAAAACTAGGAATGATGATAAAAATAAGGGTTTTTATATTAGCACTTTTGCCTTTTAGAGTGTTTATTTTGCCATAATGGTTTTGTCTCCCATAAGCTAGTGACTCTTTTGCAATTCAGTTTTAGTGGAAACATTTACTTAGTAATGTGGCAGATCAATAACACATGTATGTGAATGTTGTATAGGATGTTTTTGTAAATGTATGCACGTGGGGGGCCCACTGGTGTAAACCAATTGCAGATAATATTAAAATATTACTGTAAATATGGGGGTCTGGGGGGCGCAGCCCCCAGAAGCCAGAACATTATAAAAACTCAATTCCAATGGAATTATCTGCAGACTATATTTTTTTTTTGAAATTTTGGGTGGAGACAGGTTATTTTTTTCTCTTACTTTTGAGGCCAGATTATTTTTTTGAACCCCCTTATGAGCCAGGTTATTTTTTTTTTCTTGCATATCCAAAGACAGGAAATTTTTTGATAAATATACCAGCCCCCCCCCCCCCCCCCCCCCAGAATATCAAATGGTCAGCCCCTTATTGATAAATACAGTTGTCTCCTTGCTCAGTTAAGCTGAGTATGAAATTCTCTCTGCTTATGAATATGAAAATGCCAACACTAGTTGGCATTTTCATATTTATCAGCAGAGAAAATTTCATGCTCAGCTGAGTTGAGCACGAAAAAAGTTTTATAACCTCGGGGCCTGGTAGCTCTGGGATATATGGAAGCTAAATATGTTGAAATCTGCCAAGTTCTTGCTAGTTTCTAAAGTGGAGGCCAAACTACCGACTCTTATATTTATCGCAATTTAGAAAGTGTTGACATCGACGATGCTAAATGCACTATTTGAAGTCCATCGATATGGTCCTTTCATGAAAACGCGTTCACAAACAGATGAACGGACGTGATCAGAATTGAGCCGCAACACGACAAAACCAACAAAGTGCAATTTGCACCTAGCAAAGACTCAGATAGCCTGGGCATCCGCTGAGTGCTCAAACACCCCAAGCAGACACATAACGTCGAAATGACGTCGTATTGACGTCGATGCGACGTCACATAACGTCGAAATGACGTCGTATTGACGTCGATGCGGCATGCTGACGTCGCATTGACGTCAATACGACGTCATTTCGACGTTATGTGCCTGCTGGGACCGTGACTCATCATAAAGTTTAAAAGTTTAAAAAGAAAAGAAAAGAAATAAGACTATTAATATCAATTCTCTGTAATCATCAAGAATTTTATAATAGGGGTGGCTCACGCATGGTCTCAGATTTTGTTCAAACTTTCTGACAGTGTGAGATGTATCACAAAAACAACTGAATGACCGCTGTTTCACTCATTCACACTTCCGTTGCCATGGTAACGGCTCCCAAGGATTTTGGCCAAAAATGAACAAAAAATTTCTTAAAATTGAACATTTTAGTCCTTTTAGTATTGTTAAAATTGCCGTTATTTGGACTAAATATGTCTTGTTTGTGAAAACGCAGACCTTTATAAATAAAAATATGTTTTAATATCTCCCTTACTGAATTGCTGTTGTAGTCTCACATACCATGGAATGTGGGTGGGGTAAGCAGGTCCTGAAAAATGTCGTTTTTAGGCATTTTTGAATTGGTACACCAAAGTTGCGCGGGCACTCCGACATATACGCATACTAAAAAATTTTACAGTGGGGTTTAAAAATTCATAAAATGAAAAAACATGTATGGGAAGTTACCATCATATGGTCGTAACCATGACAACAAAACCTCCCCTATTGAAAAACTACAAAAATACAATATTGTTAAAAAAGAATTCATTTATTTCTATATGGTGTGATAAGAACAATTTCATACAGTCAGAATTGTTATTTTAATTTCACTCTTGTGTAAACAATCAACAGATACTGTGAAAAAATTAATTTTAGGCCATTCAGGGGCACCAAAAGGGGCGAAAAGTGAAAATTTCAATACAAAACTCAATAATATCTCGTTTCATTTCTAGAAAACAGCACTAACAACACTTAAATATGCTTAAAAGCTGTTCTGAATATATCATGCATTGTATTATGACAGTATGTATGCTCTGAGGCCATTTGTTTTACAGAAAAAGGGACTCAGAAAGGGCTCAAAATGGGGGAGGCAGGGGGGAGGGATATAGAAAATGTGAAATATCTCTAAGACATTATCATGCAATCATATGTAACCGTTGCACTTATTGACAAAATCTTAAACTTTGCATATGAGAATACAGGAGGAAACAAAATATGCTGTGAACAAATGAACAAACTAATGTTAGCCTGTAAGGGGGGGGGGGGGGGGGGGGGTGTTCCAAAGAAGAAAGAAGGGAAATTTCCACTCCACTCAAAACACACACAATTCTTATTTTACTTCTGGAATATATAAGCTGTGAGACAGATATGGTTTTGTAGACCATCATTTTCTAAAAGCCCAGTATCTTAGAAGTATTTTGCAGCATGTTAGCCCTCTGGCGAATGGGATGTTACGCTGTAACAGCCTGTTATAAACGTTACCCATTACAACAATAAAAATAGCATAAAAATTATTGAAATTTATAAAACAAAATAGAAGTCATTTTCCTATGTTTAAAATTATACTAGATTCTAATAGAACAATCCAGTAGCTAAAAGTTATAATGTTTAAATTATCGCTTTAACTTACATGGTGTAATATACGTGACATTTGTCTTTACACTCGATCAAAATTGCTATTTCCATCCAGAATACTTTTTTTTTTGTAAATTATTCCTTCCATATTGTACCATATATTTATTACTGTATTAAAGGCAATTTGTTCATCTTTTTAGAGCCGCAAAATGTTTTATCTTATCTTATATATTTTGTGAGAAATATTATGTTGAACACAGTAACCCCTAACAAATGTTCCATATTACAGTTATCACTTGCGGTATAATTCAAGTGCTCGAATTACACTGTTGGTGTTGAAAACAACAGAATAGTGTAATATCGAATATGTCAGCCTATTAAAATAGCAAGGAACAGTGGCACAATATTTTGAAAGCAGCTCACTCGGCCATAAAGATCGGTTATATACGTTACCTAAGACTATTTTTTATTAAAATCATATAAATTTTAGATAAAATCATTTTGTTTTCTTTGGTAGCAGTTTCTTCATAAAAGAATCTTTTAATATTAGAAAAAATACATTCTGGTTTATTCTTTATCATTAGCTATTTCTATTAGTGATGTCAATAGCATTAATGTATAAGATAGTTCATTATTATACCTCTAATCAGTTTTTTTTTTCATTTTCACATAGAAAACAATAACAAATATAAGTCTGGCAGTTCTTGTGATATTTTGTGTACTTGGGCCTATCAACACTTTCATCCTTGATTAGTTTTAGGGATTCATGAGGAGTGTTTTATACGTGATTAAACACAGTTTTCTTTATATACTTCAAATTGTAATGTTTAGAAACGTGACATATTCTAAACATGCAAACCTGGTTTTGCTATTTACTTGGTTATTATATAAAAAATCAAAGTATTTAATAATGACATTTCTCGCCATCTTTCTTTTAGAATTTTGACAGTTGAGTTCGAAGGATGGTAGCATTCATGATATTTTGTTATATAAAGATGAAAAAATGCAAAAAGAGAGAAAAAAACAACAAAAAAACAGGAAGGTGAAAAAAAAAATAATAATAACAATTAGAACTTCAGAGAAGATAAAGCCACTGTTTTTAAAAGCCAGCATTGATTTTGCATATAGGTCTCGAATAAAATGATATAAAATAAGTTTGATAACGTTAAAACTTGAGCGGAACTTGAGCAGTTTCGTCCTGTTTCGTATAAAACTATAAAATAATCAGTAATCAACAATACAAAATGTGGTACAACTTGTTTATTGACAGGATTTGGGAAAGTTTTTACGTGCACACTAAAAAACTCTAAAGCAGAATAGTAAATCTGAGGTTTGAAGACTTCAGCCAAAAACAGTTATGTATGAAAACTAACGTGAATACTTGCTGGTAGTGTATACTTACTTGTGTAAAACTATCGTGTATTTTACGTTACCAAGGGAAACAACATTGCTCAGTTTCAGTGAAAAAAACCCATAAGTTTGAAAATGTTAAATGGTAGTGTTAATACGTTGCTTAATTAAGTTTATTTAACATGTAGTTCCTAACAATAATTTGTCAGCCAGGAGTTTGGGAGTATAGCATCAGAAACACTTAAGACATAAATAGAGAACTCGCAGCTTACGCATGATATAATAGCAATGTATAAGTGCTATGTTTAAGATAATCTATATTTCTATGCTTTTGTTTCTTGCTCTTTTAAGTCTGGCTATATTAAATCATCGCGTAATGAATCGATCTACAAAAGAACACATAGATATGTTTAGTTAGACAAAAATATTGTTATTTTTCCAGGAACAGTGTGACAGTGAGCTCTAAAAACTTAATGAAATGGAAAATTAAAATAACAAAGTATATTAATGTTGGTCATTGCTGTTCAGATATTTATGAGCAAATGTTAATTGTTCTCATTCAGAATGTACTCACCTACACTGGAGGTATACTTTGCAGCATAATAGTGAGAAAAAAAAAACAAAACAAAAAACGAGCAAGTAACGTATACAACTATTCATTGAGAGTTTATAAAATCTTCATTTTCAATTCCTTTAATTTCTGAACAGCAAATAATCAAACAATAGAGGAAGTGCATACCTATACATGCAAAGGAAGGGCTAACCTAAATAATTTACTGCATTTCATCTCCATGACTTTGTATAACCATATTGTTTAGCAATAAATATTGTTGTATATTGTGTATTCATGATATCATACTGCTAATCAAATCATTCTTGTCCAAGTATTTTAAATGCTGTTAGATAACACAGCATTTTGGCAGTATCCAAACAACAATTTAAGAAGCTAACATATTGAAAACGTCTGACTGAAAATTGTCTTTCGTAAGATCTTTAGTCATTGATAGTTACAACTAAATATTTGTATCAACAGAATGACAAATAGAACTCTAACAGGATGATGACAGAATGCTGTATGCGTTATAAACTATGTCCATTTCTGTAACCCTTAAATTTTCATATTGTTAATATGTTGCAATGTATTCGATGGGGGCTGTGTAAACAGATCACGTAGATAACAATTTAACAAGCAAGTTACGATCACAGGAGCCACACGTTTTCTAACCTACGCAAAGCCGTTACTGTGCAAAGAGGCTGTTGGCTGAAGAAGCGACTGACAGCAAAGCTATAATGGTTTTAATGCCGGTCAACCGAGTTGATAATGCTTTTGATTGCCTCAACGGGCAGTCACAGTCACATATTTGTATGTAGGGCAATTCAATGGCTCAATCAACAGCACAGGTGGCAAAATTGATTTTATCCCTATTATGACTCTAAACATAAAAAGTGATAGTTACATTATATATCAACTTATACTTGCTTCATTTGATGCATAAAATCAAAAATAATAGCATTTTTATGAAGTCACTTTTAAATGAAACTAAATAGAAGGCAAGGTCGAACTGCTTCAGCTGTAACGATCTATGTGCGTCTTGCTGAACCCTTGTGCATTTCAAAGAGCTAAATTCACCGTCTGAATACTAGTGGTAAGCTAATGTTACAACAATGAATGCTTTATGCCGCCAGGGAACTAATATTGTGGTAACAGGTCACTCACAAAGCTTATCCTCAGACATATTACAAACATGTAACGTAATGTTACTGTTAGACTGCCTTTCAAATATACACTATCCGATTCTTTTTTTAAGTTTGAAAACACATAACATTGGTGTTTCTTCATATTTACATGTACAGCAGTGTCTACTTAAGACATACCGTAATGCAGATAACATTGAAAGACTACAGCGGCTGATGTTAGGTTTCCTAGATTTTCTCATCATTTTGTAGGTTATATTCTTAAAAAATGGTACATTCTGTCCTCAATTAATATTTCCACTGCTAAGTGCTACCTAACTTATCTCAGCTGGGTATGATTCGAAGAAGAGTGATGGAGCATGTATACTTTTCAGTCCACCAATTCAGCGATTTAGTCTCATACTGTTTTTTATCATTTTTTTTTCTTATTTTTGTTATGGTTATATACATTACATATTTATTGTGACTGCTGACTATTGTTGTAAGACTTTACTTTTTTATGTATTAGATTATTAAAATAGACATGTTTGTGATCTTAGCTTTCTCTACGCTTCAATTCTTACAATTTGCTCCTTATATTACATGTATATAGACATAGAAGGAAAAAACGTCAAATACAATGTTAGCTACGTTAAACCGATTTTTCAACATATCTTTGACATGTCAATAACTTTGAAACAGCGATTTATGTACCAGCATACAAAACCCAACATTATTTAGGGTGAATACTTACACGTGTGTAACAATGCGTATTTTCAATTATAACGTGAATATATTAATATGGGTAGACGTAATTGACGTTGAAGTTAAACATTAACGCCCCAACGTACAGAGGGTTAACATAAGTCATTTTGTTTCTTATATAATGTAGTTTTATAAATAATTAGGATACAAAACTCCCCCTGGGGTGTGGGGGGAGGGGTCTATGGCCAGCTCAAGGTCTACTAGCTGATGATAGTGTTCAAAGAAACATGTACCATGTACACAAAAGATCTTTAGGGCTGCAACTATTTTGCGTTAATTTTCTAAGAGACGGTGAATTTGGTGGTATTGTAATGAACTATCTTATACATTAATGTTGTTTACATCACTACTAGTAATACCTAATGATCAAAAACAAACCAGAATGTATGTTTCTTATACTCGAAGATTCTTTTATGAAGAAACTGCTAACAAAAGAAAACCAAACTGTTCTATCTTCAAATTATATGATTTTAAAGAAAAAAGTCACAGGCAACATTTATAAGCGACAGTTACGGCCAAGGGACTATCAGAAATAGTGATAGAGATGCGTTCAACATATTGTCCCACCCATAATTGCTGTTTCGATAGGCTGACAGAGGCAATATACCTTATACTGTTGTTTTAAATTCCCATATTGTTATTCAAGCATTTGAATTATAAGGCAATAAATAATTACGATATGGAATATTTTTTAAGTGGGTACTGTGTTCAACAGCCCATTTCTCCCAAAGTATAAATGATATGACAATAATATCTGCTGAAGTGAAAAGATGAATAAGTTGCCTTTAAGACAGTAACAAAAGTAAGGTCTAATACGGAAAAGAAAACTTACAAGAAGAAAATACTTTGATTGAAAACAGCAATTAATGGAGTGTTATTTATTTATCTATTTGCAAAGACAAATATCACGTATATAACGCCACGTAAGCTAAAATGATCTTTAAAACATCACAAAGTGTAGCTACCGTATTCTTATGTTAGAACATATTATAATTTTAAACGTGTGAATGTGACTTCCATGCTTTTCTAACTTTCACTATTTTCATATTATATTTACCGTTTTGGTGGGTAACGTTTTAAACAAACTGTTACAGCATAGCGCTTCCATTGCCAGAGGGCTAAAATACAAAATACTTGTAAGACATTGGGCATTATGTAAATCATGATCTATAAACTTCCTACGGAGAGGGGTTGAGGAGGAGGTAACCATAGATGACTTGTGGCCCAGCAAGTGATAATTGAGATATGAAATATCTTCTAAGAGTGTAGTGTGTTCAACATCCTATTTCTCCCAAAGTATAAAAGTTAAGATAATAATATTGACTGATTCGAAAAGATAAATAAATTGCCTTTTAGACAGAAGCAAACCTATGGTCTAATACGGAAAGAAAAACCTTACAAGAATAAATCATTTTTGGATGGAAACAGCAATTTTAATGAAGTGTAAAGACAAATGTAACGTATGTAACGCCATGTAAGCTAAAATGATCTTTCAAAGAGCATAATTTTTTAGCTACTGGATTCTCCTTATAGACCATATTATGATTATAAACATGTGAATGTGACTTCCATACTTTTGTAAGTTTCAATAGTTTTATATTTTATTTACGTTTTTGATGGGTAACGTTTGTAACATGCTGTTATTGCGTAACCCGACAATCGCCGGAGGGCTTACATGTTGCAAAATACTTGTAAGATGCTAGGCTTTAAGAAAACTGTAATCTACAGAACTCCCGCTAGGAGAAGTGGGTAGGTGGTAAACCATATTTGGATTGTTGCCTATTTTTGGCACGAAATATTTACCTGTTCGGGCCCCTAAAATGACCCTTAACACCTGCCCATCTGGGCCCACAATCAATAAACTGTAGTAAAGCAAAGACCTGACTAATAAATTGTGTTTATCTACTAACATATTGCAGTATTAAAGTGCTGTGGATGAACAAAGACTTATTTAAATGTGATTCTTCCACTTTTCGTTTTTAAAAGGGTAACATAATTGTTGCCATGGTAACGATAAGAAGATGGTAACTTCCCACACATGTTTTTCCATAATTTTAAACATGAAGTACCATTATTGACAGTGAATATGTGGAGATGTGTCAAAGTGCCCGCGGGGCTTTGGAATATTGGGTAAAAAATGATGAAAAACGATGAATTTCAATATCTTGATACCCCACCCACCTTTGAAGCACAAGTGTGATTCTACAGTCAACTGAATTCGTTTTAGTAACTCGCTATAGAATTCATCCTGAGTAATATTTGAAAGAACAATTTACGATTTACAGTAAATATATAAAGTTTAGAAGATGTAATTGTGCAAAAATAGTCAATTTTCACTGAAATTTTTAGAGTTTCAGGACAAATATTATAAATCCCGTTACCATGGAAACGGGCCATAAAAAATAGGTAATTGTATTTCAGTATTTTCTTTTTAAGTGACAAGCAACATGCTCAGAAAGTTTCGTTAAAATCTGTGACTAGGCGTGAGCCACCATTCTCGATGGTTACAGAGAATTGGTATTAAATACTTACTTGTCTGATAACATTGGAAATATCACAGAAAGTCTCGAGGGCCGACAACAGTAACACGGCCAGCAGTCTCCAGGGAAACAACATTGTTCTTGTTTAATATTGACAGAGACAGTAGCCAACAAATATATTAGAACCAAATTACATTTTGAATTTATCCTGTTTTTTCTTGTACAGTATGTTTTGGGTAATTTTCGACCAAATCATCCCATGCAGGTGAAGAAAATAATATGAATGATCAAACAAACTATAACAATGCCATTTTTCATGCGAATTCCAAAGGGATTAAGTTTGTGGAGTTCATTACAGTTCCAACGTCACAAAAACATATTTGGCACTTGCTTTTAATTTCACATGATATTACGTATTACTAGTAATCCAATCAGATTAATTAATATTTAACATCAGTTGGAATCAAGATAGCTTCCAACTTTTATCCATTTTTGAATAAAACACTAAATTTAAAATTTTAGCGAAAAAATATCATCAGATTTCCGTTTTTCAATTTTTTTCTACTAAATTTCAATGGTTCCACGTGGATTCAATGAACCAGATGCTGAAAGATGTAGGATAAGGCTACCCGCTGTTTCCTTACTGAGAATACTACTTGAGCCGTGATACGAGAAAATAAACAAGGTGGTTGTGCGCCCAGCGCAGACTCAGATCAGCCTGGGCATCCGCCCAGTCTGATGAGAGTCTTCTCTGTTTGATTATAGCTAGGTTAGCCCCTTAGCTACCCTTTAAACGCTTAGCGGAGAGTCTGATCAGAGTGGGCGGATGCCCAGGCTGATTTGCGTCTGCGCTCGGCGCACAACCATTTTGTTTGTTTTCTCGTATCGCGGCTCAAAGTCTTGTGCTATCTGACTCGTAGAACAAGTGCGATTTTGTTTAATTCTTAAATACACACCGCTTGAAAATTCCTTGATTTGTAAAGAACACAGAAAAACGGAGTGGCTTTCAAGTGTGCGATACACATCATTCATTGCTCATGTGCTGTTAAACATGCACTGAAAATCTCATTCCAAAATCTGGCGTCGCAGAATGGAACCGAACTGCGGTCTAATGCACTTATCGCAGATATGCAACAAATATTGGTCTGTTTATTCCTCCAAGAAAGATGTTTTTTCGTGATTCTAAATGAATGAAACGGAATAAAAACACATTTTATTTTTCAGAATCACACAGAAGTTGCCTAGCATGGCATGAAGGAGGCATTATTCCTTTTGGTACGATAACTGAAAAGCTCATTAGTCACACCTTGCAAAAATATGCTTCACATATGCTTCTTAATAATAAGAAGTAAGATCAGCAATCGAAACTGAACATGTTGAGTTGGGTCATTGTTTTTTTTTTCGTTTCCTGGCTTCAACGAAAACAGCAAAGACCCATGTCAGACTCAGTCGCCTAACCCCTAGGCTGCACTTAAGGGTGTGGCCGCATGTATAACAGGTGTAATGGAAATTAAGAAAGCGCTAGTGATTTGCCGGTCAAGACCAACGTACATGTATGGGTCTCAGAGTTAGAAAAACCTGTCTTCTGAAACATATGCAGTTTGGCCGCATCTATAGACTGTGCGCATTATTAAACCGTTGACATTGCTAACATTTAAAGCCCAGAAACGAAAATAGCAGAATTTGCAAACAGCGTGGATCCAGATGAGGCGGCTCATTATGAGCCGCTTCATCTGAATCGACACTGCTTGCCAATCAGTCTTTGAATTCTGACTATGATGCTTTAAAAATTGGACGATTTTTTTTTATTTTTTTTGGTGGGGGGGGGGGGGAGGGGGGGAATTTAGCAGACGTAAATTTTGTCTTCTGCTTTTTGGCGTTTTAATGATGCACGCCCTGGCTGTACATAGTCCTGCCTTGGCATTCCTTCATTTGCACTGAGACCACTTTTTTCACGGTGCGGCGGGGATAATAGTAACATCCATATTATTTTGATTATTCTTTCACTCATTCATAATCATTATATCGCGCTGTGTTGCTTTGGCACGTGCAATGCTACTATCATGAATGCATCAGAACGACACGAAGTGCAAATCATGCCTGAGTCGCGATGTTAGAAACCGATTTTCAGTAATATGCGAATTGCACTTGCCCCGACCAGCCTACACTCATGCGAAGTCTGGTCGAAGCATACCCAGTTCGTGTTACAATAAAATGTTCGGTTATTTCCTTTCGAAGTGCAATGCGGTCTTACCAGGCTGCGCATGCGCACAGACTTCTGCGCATGCTAGGTTTTCTCTTGAGGTTGCTCAATTATGATAATTGTTTCCAAGCAAAAACAAAGCGTTCAGGTGGAAACACAATAGAAGCACGGAGTTATAGGATAAGCAAATAGCCTTAGCAAAAAGAATGTTTTTGTAATATGGAATTGTGATTTTCACCTTGTCTGTTGTTTCTATGCCAATGTAATACGGTGTAAAGTTTTTGTTACACGATGCCAAGTCTGTATCGCTGAGCCGTGGTCTCCATGGCCCTTGATGAGAATATCGGACAATCGATGTTTCACAGCTGCCAAACAAAAATGGTCAGGAATCTGCGAAAAGTCACATTCTAAGTAGGACACAGCGCCACCCCAAATCCGTTCCTTCCAGGAAATAAAAAATTCAAGCATCTGCAAGTGGATAGCTAATATAAAAATGGATCTAAATTTAAACTTTTTAGTACAAAAATGGCAGTATAAAAGATGAACTTCTGACAAAATTACAAAGCCTCAGTTTGGTCAATTTTAGGAGTTTTGTGGAAATTATGCTGAATTGAATCTAAATTCAAACTTTTTAGTATAAAAATTCGGCAGTGTAAAAGATAATACCTTGCAACTGTGGTCGTTCTGTTCCTCCATCCAGAGCCCGGCGAGACTAAACTGCCATTATTCAAAATGCCAAACTCAAAATGCATTTGGAAGAAATACCATACAATTCTAAATTTTACAGGTGCAAAATAATTTCTCTGTTTGATATAAAATCATGAACAGGTAATTACAAATCAATATTGTTTTGACATGATAAGCTCATGATTTCAATAACTTCTGTAGCACCATCGCCTGAAGACAAAACTTGCCTTGTACTGTAAAACTTATTTATTTGGCGCTAACTTAATTTTGGCGATACTGGCTTTTAAGAAAAGAGAGCCAAACTTTAAATCCGCATGTATTTGATTTTAGATACAGTACTGAGTATTTTAAGAGTATTTTAAAAGATATTTTTAAGATCGTTCCATTAAAAGATGTCGTTGCATCCTATTAGAATCGCCTCTGTGAGGTGATTCTAATGCCACAATATATATTTGATCGAAAGGTGAGAAAATTTTTCACATTAATTAACATTAATTTTCATTATTATCTGAAGTCATGGCAAAATGATATCTTGAACGCCAAAATTAATCTGCGCCAATATTTTATTTTCATTATACCGCGAAATTTTTGACACCGCAGATATTAAGTGTTTTACAGTAGCAGATACAAACATCAATACTCCGCCTTGGCGTCCGCCGACTCTTCGGTTGGCCTTACCATCTGCAGACCATAGACTCAGCGGGCACATGACGTCGAAATGACGCTAGGACGTTGATCAATGCGTCGATGTCGTTTCGACGTCTTATCCTTGCTGGGGAAAGCCCAATTTAACCAACACTTCAGCAAAAAGTGTGAACTGTTTCTGCACTGACGTAAAGTTTACAACAGAATTTTCAGATAACAGTTCAGCACTCTCCGACTTAGAATGTTTACAGAAAGTCTAGACAATCTGTGCAGAGAAGCTTCTAAAACTTGTTTAATGAAAAAAGTAAATGAGATTAAGCAGAAGTTTTTACCAGAGCCCAAAATCAACTGAGACACTACAGGCAAAAAAGGTGTCTTTCACATTTGCGGGAGTCAAACCAGTGTGTTAATCCTTTGAGTCCATCTCGAGCTGTCGATATTTTTGGGCCTATAAATTGTGTGCGCGAAGAGCAAAGGCTTTGACCAGTCTGTGCGGATGTGCAGGCTTATCTGAGCAGTTTTTGTTCAAGTGTGCACATATGTTTGATTTATTTTCGCGTCACAATTTAGCTATAACTTTTGCTGAGGGATTTTACCAAGTTCCATCGCTCGTTTAAATGGCAATAAAATATACTAACAATGTGCAATCTGTGCATTCGGGCTTTTCACAGGACAAAAATCCTTCAGGTGTACCAAATGAGCCGCGACACATCAAAACCAACCAAGTGGTATGTGCGCCCAGCGAAAACTCAAATCAGTCTGGGCTTCCGCCCAGTCTGATCAGAGTCTTCACTGTCGGCATGGAGGTGGCTTAAACCCATAGCTACCCTCTAAGCGCACAGTGAAGAGTATGATAAGACTGCGCGGATGTTCAGGCTGACATGAGTCTTCGCTGGGCGCACATGCCACATTGTTTTTTTTTTTTTTTTTTTTTGTCGTGTCGTGGCTCAGATGTATTTGTCGATAAATACATTGATGGATGCAGGCGTTTTTTCAATGCCTCTGAGCTCCGACAGCTCAGAAAGTTAAGCGCTGGCCTGCTGATCTAGTGGTCCCGGTTTAGCGACCTGCTGAGGTAAGAAATCTTTCCAACCATATACGGGGTTCCTTTGCACACGGCTTCTTATTTTCACCCTCCTATCGTCCTGATATGACTGAAATACTGTTTAAAAGGACCTAAAATTGCTAGTGATCAATTTATGCATATTGCCTTTTGTAATATAGTATTGGATCTTTGACATTTTGTCAGACTTTCATGCACCATGTACAACTACTATAGTTCAGGCCGTGTAAGAGTGGTCGAGTCGAGCGATGCCGCTGTGTAACATTCAGTGCTGTGGCGGTCTACTAATTTGGATAATAGTACGACAAAGATCGGCTGTAATTTCAGCAGATGCGGGATGGCTGATGATTGGCTTTTTAAGTCTCAATTATCCCATCTATTCATTTCTTTCTCCATCTCTCTGGAATACAACTCGATATGGATTAAATTATTGCTCAAAGAGCCGTTAAACCCAAATTTACCAACTAACTAAAATGAGATCGCATAGCTTTAGCGTTTAAAAAATGCAAACGGGCTTATTTCTTTACCCTGCCGTGTCTTGAATGTCATCATACATGCTCTACCACAATCTTATAGGCCCAATTGGCATGCCAGTAGTATAGATTAGCAGTGTAATATTGGATTGTGAGATACAAGGGTTATCCAAAAAATGCTGTTACTGGCCACATAATAGGAGCATTAACACGACAAACCAACAGTCTGATCAAATTCTTTGTGGGCTTAAAATGTAGCTAAGCTTCCTCCATACGGACAGCGAAGACTCTGATCTGACCGGGCGAATGCCCAGTCTTATCTGAGTCTTCGCTGGGCGCACATGCCACTTTGTTGGTTTTGTCGTATCGCGGCTCAAATATGCATACATAGACGTCCTGGTATAGTGTTACACGCATCACATAAAAGAGCACTATTTTCTTGATATACAGTTTGGAAGGACACTGTTATGTATAATCAGAAACATCACTAGTCATAGACACAGGGCTATTTACTTGTCTGTCGTAATGATTCATGCTGTATTTAAGTAACTACATATCACAAGCTGCTGCATTTTCAGACTTGTTGCGTGTTGCATTGAGGGCCTAGACTAGTCTAGTCTATCATATAACCTTGCGAGGTCGTTGCGGCACCACAGATGACTTTACAACAATCAAGTTCCACCTGGTCCTGTCTTCAGCTGCCCTAGTCCACCCCTGTCCACTCTTTAATATTGTCTTCCCACCTCTTCTTCTGTATACCTGCCATTCTTTTTCCTTTCACTGTGCCCTGCCGAATTGTCTATGCTTAGCCAGAAGACCTTTACACGTGGCTAAACCACCTCAGTTTCTGTTTCTTGACCAAGGTCAGGAGTTCGTAATATTCTCAAATGGCTACTTGGGTCTTTCTGCGAACATCCTAATTAGTGACATGGTCATTTTACGAAATGTTCAGCAACCTTCGGCATTCAGGGAGAGAAAGTATAAACTAGAAACTGTGTTTGTGAAACACTATGCCCCCAACCATTTGCTTGCCACTAAAGGGCCCGCCCCTTTTTCGTGACCTACCCATATTTAAAATTTCAAAACCCTAGGGCCAGTGATTCTTGCTCCCAGTAGCTGAATAAGTAATATCTAACAGAGGGAATAGCTCGGTAATTAATAAACATAGAGTTACCTGACCTTTAGTAATAACTAACAGGGGGAATAACTCCATAATTAATGATGTAAGAGTTACCTGACCTTTATATGAACATTTAACACATCAAGGACTACCTATATACCAAAAATCACCTTCCAAGTTTAAGCGGTTCAGAAGTTGGAAAAATGCCAAATTCCGACAAGGGCCATAACTCAATCATTTTTCGATGGAATTTGCCCAAAAGTTAATCAGTTCTTGTATATCTCATTCCAAACCTGTATACTTAATGTCATTATCCTAATACAAGTACTTCTGGAGATATCGTGGTAACAAGATTTCATTTTAATTTGATAAAGGGGAGGTAACGCCAAAAGTACAAGTTTGACGGAGGAAAAAAAATATGTGTCCGCTCATTTTTCATGACCTATCCATATTTGAAATTTCAAAACCCTAGGCCCAGTGGTTCTTGCTTCCAGTTGCTGCATAAGTAATGACTAACAGGGGAAATAATTCCATAATTAATTATCATAGAGTTATCTGACCTTTATAAAAACATTTATCACATCAAGGACTACCTATATACCAAAAATCAGCTTCCTAGGTTAAGCGGTTCAGAAGTTGGGCAAATGCCAAATTCCGACATGGGCCATCGGAATTTGCCCAAAAGCTAATCAATTCTTGTATATCTCGCCTCAAACATGTATATGAAATTTCATTATCCTATGTCAAGTACTTCTTGAGATATCGTGGTAACAAGATTTCGTTTTAATTTTGATAAAGGGGAGGTAACTCCAACAGTACAAGTTTGACGGAGGAAAAGAAAATATGGGTCCGCTCATTTTTCATGATCTATCCATTTAACTCTAGGCCTAGTGGTTCTCAGGGAATATACATGTAGTTGTATTAGATGGCACTGATGAACAGACGAACTGACAAGCTGATGAACTGACAAACTGACGAACGGACAAGGCGAAAGCAATATGCCCCTTCTTCGAAGTTCGAGGCATAAAAATAACGATGTGATTGCATTAAAAAAAAAACAACCAATGACACATTTTATTCAGCACGAACTATCAAAAATTAAGGCTGATACAATAAAATTACCATATGCTAAACAAACGCCAGATATCTATGATGTCACTAAAACACACCGTCACGTGATTTTCAATGAACATTTTAAGTTATTGTTTAATATGTTTGTTTCACAGAACAATTAAACTCTGTGCTTCAAAAAATATGTAGGCCTATTTTAAAGGATCAAGAACTATATATTTATCGAGGTATAGTACTTACAATATGAAATGAGCGAGTTACGTACGCCTTTAGTGGGTTGATGTCAAGAATACGAAGAGCTGTAAACCATCTAAAATGCATCAAATGCCTTTATGAGTTTTATACTACAGTGCATGGAAAACCATAGGCACTGGACTGCGACAGATGACATCGCTTATCTGAGCTTTCCGACACTTGCAAAGACAACTTGTGCCAGAATGGTAAGGGTATATCCCGTTCAAAGCTAGTAAAGTTAGAAAAAAAGGTTTTCTACAGAGATATAACAAATAGCACGCGTTTATTTTATTTATATATGAGTTAGTATTTTCAAGATATACAGTCAATGAAGAACTTTCTGAATCATCCTCGTATTGCTGCCAATTTTTAAGTTGTAAATGACCGTGACTGGTCCTCAATCCACTTTTTTGTCACCAGCCAGAAGATTGAACCACTTTTTATAATGATTTATGTTTCAATGTTGTTTACCATTTGAATTTAAAATGTGAAATTAAATGCATTAAATGCTCCATTGCGCCATTGTGGCATAACATCATAAAATATATTACCGTGGGATATAGCTGCAAACTTCCCAATACAGCTTCGTCACTGAAAATAGCCTTGAATAGTCAACTTTAAACAAATAAAATAACGTTGATTTTCACATAAAAGGGCTTTGAAAAATAATTTGGGACATTGTAATTGGCAACTAAAATGTCGTACTTTAGGTATTATAGATTTAAAATGGTTAAAATACAATGGACAAGTGTGGGTCCTAATTCATTGTTCTGCGTTTGTTTATATCGCATCACTTGTTGGGAAACCAGAAAAGGAAATTGCATTTCGTGGAAAAAATTGTCATTTTTCAAAAAAAAAAAAACATAATCCCCTGATTTTTTCCAGTTATATAACTATATAAATTTTATTTGCACATAACCCTCAGTTTATCATGCCTCAAACTTGACGGTTGAGCCGCTTTTAATGAAGATTTGTGTTTAGATGCTTTTACCACTGGTAGGAGTATGGAGACTTTAGCCTTACTGGAAACAGTCTATGGTATCATACATCTTTTCTTTCTCTACGACTCTATTATGTTTATATTATCAGCAACATGTTCCGATTCCTTGAGGATACTCTGCTAATCTGGTTAATCCAGCTAACAGATGGAAATTAGATCAGTGTTCATGAACAAAGCAAACATTTACAGAGAAACAGTGCATTGATTCAGCCAATGTAAACATTCAATTTAACATGTTTAACATGAAAAATGCTCAAACGATTTATTGCTTCGCTATTACTTATTTGTTCCAATGTGCGTAATACAAAAAGCAGCTTATGGAACAAAAAAGGATGTTTTTATTTATCATTAATTTATTCAGTTACTTACTTATTTCACTATTTATTTATGCTTTATTTATTTTATTAGTTCATAAGAGTCTTAAGGCTCATAGATGAGCTTATAGTATAGCCAGGCATCCGTCGGTCGTCAACATTTTCAAACATCTTGACAAATCGATTCAAAACAGGACAATAAGACTTTCAGTCCAAAAAGATGGGATGTACCCACATTGAAAATATAGTTACATAACCTTTTAATTGCATTTACGAAAACAGGGGTTCTGATTGTTCAACATTTCATTCGTAATATCATCTGTTATTTTTAAGACAATTTCTGTTTTTATCTTTTAACTATAATAACTGTACTCACTCATCTCGCACACTTTTTAGCTACTTTTGTTTCAGGCAGCCCCCTTCAGCACTTGGCTTGTCTGAACCCGTCTGACGCCCCCCCCCCCCCCCCCACCTCGGGGGCTAAGACGTGTAGATAGATAGGTAGATAGATAGATAGCTTACCTATATTCAAAGTCTTAAAATAGTTTATTAATTCATCATGTTGAATATTTTCATCAGCTTTTTTACGTGCTGAGTTGTTTAGTTTATTAATTAAAGTCCAAAACTTTTTTGGATTTGTATCCATGCTATTATTGATAGCATGTAGAACATATTGATCGAAGCGTTTCGCCTCATAGTGGCATAACCTCCTGAACTTTGATTGGTAGGAATAAAATGCATGTCGATAAGAGCCATTTGAAGGGATTTTTTTTCCTTACTAGGTTTATTTATATATTTTAAGAGTATTTCTTAAGTCTTTGCATGACTGCTTAAACCATGGTCGCAAAACTCTTTGCTTTTTACATTTTGAAATTGTTTTGGAACTGTTTTAATGTACTTAGCTGAAGCTTTAGCTGTATCTACCAGAATGCTATTAAATGCTGAAACTGCAGTATCGAGGTCATTAGATTTTGTATTTTCAAAATTCTGAATCTTTTTACAACCATCAACACTGCTAATATTTTTGAATATGCATTAATGGAATTTTCATTCCAAAGGTATTTTCCAGGTAATGGGTCAAGTTTTACATTTTCTACCATACAGGTCTTTTCTGTTGCTGCCAAAATAGAACAAACAATAGGACAGTGGTCAGATAAGGCTGAAAATTCATGAACTTTAAAATGTCTGATTTTAACAAAATCACTGAAACAAGAGTATAGTCTACCACACTGCATCCTTATACTGAATGCTGGTGAGATTAGGAAGTAAATCACCAATAGTTTTGCCAAAAAAACTCTCAGGCCAGATTCTCTGCATAGACTAACAGTTTTTCTTAGTTGTTTTATGTGTTGTTTGTTGGTGTCTCCGTTATTGGTATATTGTTTGGGATGTTAAGGCTAGCCCATTGACCACCTTCATGGGAAATGGCTGTTCACATTGCTGCCACTGGTGGTGTCTTTGGTAATGGCTAATTTTGTGCTGTCTCTTTCCCACATTGTGTCTTGAGTGGGATCTGGGATTGAATTGTTTGAATTCTGAGAGTTTCCTACTTACTTTTACTAAAGACTTTCCACTACTGTTTAAACGCGTTGTATCTAAATTATTTCTTGGTAATGTTATATCTGATATAGAATAAAAAGACTTTCGTCCGAGGGAATAAAATCTGGCTCTAATTTTTAGAATCGGAGGTAGATATTTGCATGTCAGAGTGATCTGCCTTGGAGGCGTGTAGTCATACACGGAACTTTCTTTTGTTATGACAGATGGGAACACTTTCAGAGTAAGCAATTCTAGCCTTTTTAGCTCGCCTGAACAAAGTCCAGGAAGAGATACTGCTCTACTCCCGACGTCGGCGTCGGTGTCGGCATCCAAATTTACGTTTAAGTTTTTTAAGAGCTCATATTTTCCAAACCATATGATGGATTTGGTTCATATTTGGTATGATGTTAGATGTAGGTCAAAAGTTTCTTTCAGTGATACCCCCGCCCACGCCCATGATCTAAAGGTCACTTTTTAACGTACATTTATAGTGGAGCAAACTTGATGGGCTATCTTTCAAGGGGGTGGTCTACGGAGTGTAACATTTGTTTTTATATATCAAAATGACCGTCTGGATCTCTAGATTTCAAATTCAGCGTTTGCCACCTTGGCAAACCTTGCATAACTCTGTAGTGGCCAGTTATTTACGTTACCCCTTTAAATTTTGAATATCAAAAATAATTATTGAAGTCAATAAGAAATGTGTTTAAACTATATAAATGTATCAAATCTAAATATTTTCTGTAAGAACAGTTAATATGCTATAAATTAGGCAGCTCAGAAAACAGTTCAGAACTTTGGTGTTGTTACTTTCGTTACAATATATCATGTACCCCTTGGAAATTTAAAATTGGAACTTAAGTTGTTGCATTTTACAAAGACTCTAATACAAAAAGGCCCCAAATGATCATTTTTACTTACTATTCAATTGGTCCATTTCAGTGCGTTTCTAGCAAAACAAATATGAGACCTCTAGCTTTTATACTTTGTCAACCACGTCCTGTTGAACAGTTACACCTATTCCCTGTTTTTGGCTGAAAAGTCATTTTTCGTATAATTGTTCGTACAAAAAAATGGCTAATAACCAATTCAAACTTGAGAAATTGGGGCCTTTTGCAAAAAGATCATGTTAACCATGATATAACACAATTGCTTAAAAATCATTTTTGACCTTATATCACATTTTAGCCATAGTAACGTACTTAACAGATTAAAATGTTTACGTAAAGCGTCTGTCATTCACATCAGGAAAACACTCTTTTCAAATTATGACTTTGAAACAAGCAGTTGTGATAAATATGTTTATTGTTTATCGTAAAATGAAATTTATGCATAGTGGTCGCCTACAAAGACGGAAAACAGTGTAATTTACATGACATGCAATGCTCAGATTGCCCTGATGTTCAAACGAAGCCTCCATGAGTTAATCTGTACATGAAATTTATTTTTCATTAATATCCAAATAACTTAAAAGTTTAAACAAAACCACAAAATATCAAATAACTTCTAGTAACTTACAGTTTTGTATTCAGAAAGATAACGTTTGTAACATTTGAAAAAAACTCCCCGAGATTAAATATTGCTACTGCCACATATGCGTAACGTTTATTATTTTGAGTAAAAATATTTTTAGAACGACCGGTTTTAATCCACTCATGTAACTCATTATTGACAGCCCCAAGGTGGAGCATCAGTTCTGGTGTATCTATGTCATAGTTTGTGTTGTCCACTTATCTGTCGTCTTCGAAAACTCGCTTTGTTTCATATGTATATTTGCCATCATTCTGGTGTATAACTGGCATAAATGGAAAAGGAAAGAAAATAGATGAAAATTTTGTATGCCTAATTTTGTTTGTTTAAGGCTAGCTATGTACCCTTGAACTTGTAAGGGGGCTGCATGTTTATCTGGATAGCTGCTAGTATCGTCTCACTACTTGTCTTATGTCTTTATGCAGCTATTTCCAGTTTGGTATCATGGTAGAGTTGTTGCAAAGATAACATTAATTCCTGCTCATTGCCCCTTTACTCAATTTACCTTTTCTATAAAAACAATGTATAAACCCAAAGTTGCCTTGTAGCATATATTTTCACCAAAGTAACGTACATAACAGGTTAAAAAGTGTGTGTAGTTTTTTCCTACTGCAGCTACAGTAAAGTACCGTTGGGCTACTGTGGAAAGCTTCCCCATACTTCGTCATATTGAAAATTATGTTTGGAATCATCTAAGCTCAATTTGAGCCAGTTAAGCTGAAGCAGATGCTAGGGACACCTTATTGCATTATATCAAACAGAAAATATTATTAAAAATAAAAAATATCATTAAAAATCATAAATCTAATCTGACAAATCGTTTACATTTGAATGTTGTATACGTTACCTTTTTAAATACCAAAACCAAGAAGTCAAAGTAAGTAGGCATTTTGATAATGATTTTAAAGTGATAACAATATGTCATAATCATCTTATACGTGCCTCTAGGCAATATCATCTGATTTTGAAAGAAATCAGTTAAACTGAGTCTTCTATGTTATTTCATCTGTGTGTTCCTTGCTTCTATATGATCTTCTGGCAAGACTTTGTAACAATACTGTATTAATGTGAAAGGACGCACCTCGGTGTTTTACTGCAATTTGTTAGAAACAAACAATATTCATTTCCGTAGATGTTTCCTATTCGCTTCTGAGAAAGCTATAACCTTTCCAAACATGGTCTGCTCTTAAAGGAAACATCTTTTACAGCAGCAAATTCTTTTTAAAAGTTTTTTCTCATTAAGAAAGGAGGCCAAAGTAAAATTGGAAGAATAACTTACGTGAAATTGTATCCCATCACCTTAAATTCTAAGACTGATAAAAAATTGATAAAAAAGTTAAATTCTGAAGGATTAGTCTCTGGAAGCAAGGGATGAATCACAAAAAAATAACAGCAACCTCTGTTTAACTAAGGAATGTAATGTTGCGACACTGCCAATGCCACCTAGCACCAGCAATTTCTTTTTTCCAAACTAACTCAGAAAGAGCCCAGATGATTCCAAATGACCAGAACATGAAGTACAAGGAAACATTTTACCTTAGCCACATGCCACTTGACACTAGCAGCAGTGGGTAAAATAACTTTTTCTTTTTAAACTGTTATATTCGTTACTTCGTTTAGAATATATTCTATACGGCTAAAAGTAATTAAACTATGGTTTCATATATTTCTTTTAAAGGAAAAGGTCATTACAGGTAAAGAAGTGTAAAAGGGCAACGATCAGAAACTGATTCAACTAGTGCCACAATCCTCCCACAACACCAAACTAAAATAGTAACATAAAGCATACAACAAGTACTCAAACGATACTAGTGGGTAGCAGAATATACGTGCGCCCATTCCATGCAGATGTCAACAAGTTAGCTTTCATCAAGCATACCCAGGCACACAAAATGTATATTTTCACATTCATTTTTTCTTTCTGTTTTTATATACATCAGAATGATGGCGAATAAACAGACAAAACAAATCAATTTTTCGAACACTACAGATAAGTGGCCAACACAAATTATAACATCGTTACACAACAACGGATGCATCGCCGTGGAAATTTCACTGATAAATTACATAGGGTGGGTTTTAACCAGTCTAAAGTGCCGTTTTAAAAATATTTTTAATAAAACTAATGAGTTTTAGGCATATTTTTCAGTAACAACACATAATATCGGTGATTGTTTTCAAATAATGGTTACAAACGTTACCTTTCTGAGTAAAAAACAAAAAGTTCTGATTAGTAAATTCGTATGATGTGATATTTTTAATGTCATTTGGATATAAATGGAAAAAATTAAAGTGTTCTGTTGATAGATTAATTCATGAAGGGTTTCTTTTCTAGTTTTAGGACAAACTTATCTTTGCATGTCATGTAAATAACAATGTTTGCTGTCCGATTAGTTTATTAAACAATGCAAAGATTTCATTTTACAATAGATAATGTGCATATAAATCACAACTGCCTTGTTTAAAAGTCAGAATTTGAAAAGAGTTTTTTTTTCTGGCGGGAATGATAGACGCTTTACGCAAACATTTTATTCTGTTAAGTACGTTACTCTGGCTAAAATGTGATATAAGGTCAAAAATGATTTTTAAGCAATTGTGTTATATCATGGTTAACATGATCTTTTTGCAAAAGGCCCCAATTTCTCAAGTTTGAATTGGTTATTAGCCATTTTTTTGTACGAACAATTATACGAAAAATGACTTTTCAGCCAAAAAACTGGGAATAGGTGTAACTGTTCAACAGGACGTGGTTGACAAAGTATAAAAGCTAGAGGTCTTATATTTGTTTTGCTAGAAACGCACTGAAATGGGCCAATCAAATAGTAAGTAAAAATGATCATTTTGGGCCTTTTTGTATAAGAGTCTTTGTAAAATGCAACAACTTAAGTTCCAATTTTAAATTTCCAAGGGGTACATGATATATTGTAACGAAAGTAACAACTCCAAAGTTCTGAACTGTTTTCTGAGCAGCCTAATTTATAGCATATTGACTGCTCTTACAGAAAATATTTAGATTTGATACATTTATATAGTTTAAACACATTTCTTATTGACTTCAATAATTATTTTTGATATTCAAAATTTAAAGAGGTAACGTAAATAACTGGCCACTACAGAGTTATGCAAGGTTTGCCAAGGTGGCAAACGCTGAATTTGAAAACTAGAGACCCAGACGGTCATTTTGATATATAAAAACAAATGTTACACTCCGTAGACCACTATTTTCCTTTTCTAGGCCACTTATGCAATCAAATTTGCTCCACTATTAGCATTTTACTAGTCGGATACTTTAAACCCCATCCACTTTTTTCACAAACTGAGTCAAAGAAAGAAAATGTATGAATTCTAATTCCTTAGAAAAACACAATATATAAATAAAGAATGAAACTGCTTCCGCTCTGACAAATTAACCCGATTTGTTCAGACCGAAAACAGACTGTGCTGGCCGTGCATACCTGTAATAGCTGGTTCTTCTTGACCTTTATTTAGGACTAAAATGAATACAGAGGGATGCGATCCACTTTTCATATGCTGTGCCCAAGTTTCAGTGGGTTTCTAACCCTCACTGCCCCCTACGGCCACTAGGAATGGGAACCCTTTACTATTTTACCCACTTTTCTTACGCAAATAGTGTAGCTCCTGATGCAACATTGCGTTTTGTGGCGTCTGATCTGGGTCTGCACTGTTTATTTATGTCCTATCATGTATGGTTCGCTAGGCTAATGGGATAATTTGTTTTATAGGCGTTATAGGTTTCGCTGGAGAATTGGAGGTGTTGTAGGTAGAGAAAAGATCGCAGACCTTTGAGATGAGATGCTACCGAAGCCACTGAGGAGGTTCGCAGACAGATCCAAGCAGCCATCGGAGAATGTCATGAACTCCTGGCAATGGTCAAGAAACGGAAACTAAGGTGGTTTAGCCACGTCTCAAATGTCTTCTGGCTTAGCAACGACAATTCTGCAGGGCACAGTGAAAGGAAAAGGAAGAGGTAAACAGAAAAAGAGGTGGGAAGACAATGTTATGGAGTGGGCAGGGATGGACTTTGCTAGCTCAACTAGGGCAGCTGGCAAGTTAATATGTAGGCGTCTCTTATCAGATATCTAACGGATTGGCTCGGCGAGGGATGCCTGTTGCTTTCTGAGACCTGCCCAATATATACTGTATATACCATATATATGCCAAATATCGCTAGGGTTCTCTGAAAACTGCTTATTTAGCCTTTCGGTAAAAAAATCGTTTTTGTTTTTGTTTTTTTTTTTGCACTGAAGTCGTTGTCTGGTACGTTGTAATGAAAAATTCGTGAAACAAAAATGGTATTTTATTCGTTTTAGTTGTTCAGCAGCTTCGTTCGCACACCAACATGATTTTACAAAACATCTCATTTTGTCAGTTAGGCGTCGTTTTCTTTCCTTTCATGTAGAAAAGATGCTGTTAACCAAACACCTATCAACGGTGATTCAGCACTACGGTTAAACGTTTGAACAATAGCAGAACACAACCACTCCAGATCAAAAGCTGCTATTTTCTTCGTTGCCTAGACGTAAAAATTACGAAACCTGGACGTTGTCTTCGTTGCCTGTGTTGAATGCCAGACCAGTGTGACTTTCAGAAGATTTGTGATTACTCCGACAAACGGAAATTTTGCACTTGTATGTTCTACACGAATTCGAATCGATTAGCATTGTTATAGTATAACAATCCATTTGCAGCAACTAGATTTTTTTCTATGTCCAAGTGGGAATTGAACTACTCTTTCACCAGACCTGCCTACATAGACTGTACCTGATTAGGGCCATGCACTCTAAAGGCATATATCTTCCTTGATTGCAAGAAATGCGGGTAAGTCAGGTATATCTCATTTTAAAAAATATCAACTCTTCCTATAGCTTCAGTGAAATGTTTATGAAGCAAAATAGCCATTCAAGATATATTTGAAAACGGACATAAAAGAGAGTAATAAACAACATGCATTACTATAAAGAGTGGTTTAATGGTACAGAAAAGCACATGAAAATATGCAATGAAAATATGCAAAATAATTTACAAATTTTATCTTCTATTTATTTTATTTTACAAAATCTTGATATTGGATTCATGAAACTTGCAGTCTTTCACCAGAAATATCTGAAACAGAAAAAGTAATAAATATAATTAATTTGGGCTACGCCTTCTCTGGATGGATTTTTTTTATTTTTTTTTATTTTTTTTTTTTCGTTTTTTTTTTTTTTTTTTCTAAGTTAACTGTGTTTTGGCCTCCAACCTCATTGCGGATCAACTCAGTATTGAAGGAAAAATATCTCAGAAGCAAATTCTTTCCATTAATTGTAGACCCCATTTTGGAAGGGCTATGGTGTCCAAACACGAAATCACAAAAGCTGTTTCCCCTTTGCACATGCAATCAGTTAGCGAAGAACATGTACATGTACATGTGATATTATTCTTTTTAAATCCCATCATCGGACATAGTTATATACTTGACATGTAATAAAACTTTAAAATGGATGAAATTTGGCGGATTAATAAGACAACTGGAAACAAAAAAATGGAATCTGACTTGTAGATTAACTCTTTAAGCACCAGAGACGAAAATAGCAAAATTTGCAAACAGCGTAGATCCTGATGAGGCGGCATGAGCCGCCTCATCTAGATCTACACTGTTTGTCCGCTAGTCTTTGAATTCTCAATATGAAATGTCTTGGACAAGGCATTTTTTGAAATTTTGCAGATGTAAATTTTGTCGTCTGCTTTTTGGTGCTTAAAGAGTAATAAGAGTTTATAAAAAATATCATTAAATGCTTTTTTCTTCGAATTGAAGAGGACATGGACAGGCTCGGTACCAGAAGGTGGTTCTTATGGATTCGTTCCGTTCAGTCTTTTGGAGAACAATGTTATGAAAATTGGACGAAAAACAATAATTACAACCGACTTACATTATCCATAAATCCGAAGAAATTCTGTATTTTGTTGTACCCTTTGCCTCTACCGGCAATGTAAAGCGGGCATCTGTTTGGTGGAATCTTCCCTGTGAAAAAGTAAATAAAATAAATAAATAGAATAAAAAAAAAAGACAGAAATATGCAGTGTCATAAGAAATGCGACATGTTGGCACTGCTGAAATGCATGTACCCCTGAGCATCACCCATTTGTGGGTATCCGTAATCTTAGCAATATATACTCAAAAATCATATCCAGAGAATGAAACTTCAAATAAAAACATGAAGTTTTATCAAAAACTGTTCTTCTACCTTTTTATTAAGCCTGCAAACCGACCGTATGTATTCAGACAAGCAGAACCTACTGACTCGGTGAAAACCGGAAGTCGACCTCACGGCACCGAGGTTACCATTTTTATTAGCTGGGTTGTTGAGTTGTACGAGAGTTGTTCAAGAAATGCGTGGAAAAATCAAATAATTAAGGAGAATGGGTACCATTTCAGAGGAAGCACTTCTGCAATTTTCATTTTTCAGAGGAAGCAACTCTGCAATTTTCATTTTTTTGACGAAGCAACTCTGCAATTTTCATTTTTTTGACGAAGCAACTCTTCAAATTTCATTTTTTTGACGAAGCAACTCTGCAATTTTCATTTTTGCCTCCCTTTGGGATGAAGGTACATTCTTCAAGAAAGAATTTGCTCCTTGGGGCAAACAGGAATATTAAGAGTAGACTCCGTTTTTGGAAGAGTGTGCCATCTTATGGAGCTAAAAGGAAATCATAAATGAGCCGCGACACGAGAAAACCAACAATGTGGTTGCGCGCCCAGCGCAGACTCAGATCAGCCTGGGCATCCGCCCAATCTGATCAGACCCTTCGCTAAGCGCTTAAAGGGTAGCTAAGGGTCTAAGCTACCTTCATGCAGACAGTGAAGACTCTGATCAGACTGGGCGGATGCCCAGGCTGATCTGAGTCTGCGCTGGGCGCACAACCACATTGTTGGTTTTCACGCGTCGCGGCTCAAATTTTGTTTCCCTTTGTTGCTGAAAAAAACATGGAGATGTACCCATACACCTTAATAACGCAGTCAGTTTCAAATATAGTTAAGAAAATCAACTCCTTAGAAAATCAACTTGTTTACTCATAAAATTATAAATTTACAATTCGACTAATTATTCTCTTGGTCGGATATTATAATTTGTGGAGCCGCCATTCAAATTAAAATATGTGCAAAAAAAATAAAAAAAAGAAGAAAGAAACACTTTTATTTCTGCTATACAATTTGAAAGATTCTGTAATCAATTGCTTAAAGCGTCAGAGGAGTGCCTCCTAGTCGGCGATTCTATGGCTGGTTATTCAGACAAGGTTTTGGATAGCCCTTCGTGCATAAAGTCATAACAGATTCTAATGCACTTACAAGTATAACGCGACGTCTGATTGGATAACGTCAAAAATTTGCGACAGTATATTCTACGATATACTGTCGCAAACCCGACGTCATTATAAAACGTCGCTTCTCAATGGCTGACGTTTGGTTTTATGCTGCTGAAAGCGCTTGCAATGGGTGCAATGAAGTACACTTTGAAAGGTGAAAATGTGAAAAAGTGCATTAGAATGGGGATAACTATATTGAAAATTGTCATTTTGGGAGGTAAATCGTCGGTTTTATGGTCGCAAATTCCGTTTTACGGGGACGCTAGCGCGTCGCCGTAAAACGAAATTTCCGACCTTAAAACCGACGATTGACCTCCCCAAATGACAATTTTGAATACAGTTATCCCCTAATTTACCTTGCACGTCAGTTGCAGTAAACAACTTCTGTCCATTGTTCTCTAGATTTACTGTCATGTCTTCAAAATAAACCACAACTTTGTACCAGCCATAGTTGTCCTGCAAAATAAAATATAGGAACAAAACCTAGTTGTCTCTCATCTTTTCAAATGTTACATCGATGTTTTGTGGGAATGTAGCGTAACGTCATAACGCTACATTCCCACAAAACTTACTCGGAACGATCGTTGCACTGAGTCCTGCGATGACCATGGTTACTTTGTCAGAGCGATATATACTGAACAGAAAAACGAAGCCCAACAACAACTTTGTAAAACAATAATGGCTTATCTTGTAACAATCAGAGCTCTAGATAAGAGGGAGTATTTCATGATAATTAAGGATAATTTTTCTTATCTCTCATTCAAACCATATGTTGTGACCCCTCATCTGGACCGTCTCAACGAGACGGTTTAGATGAGGGGTCACAACATATGTTTTTATGCAGAAATAACAAAAATTATCCCTAATTATCACCAAATACTCCCTCTTATCTAGAGCTCTGAACAATATTTGCACATATTTCTTAGCGAAGTTCTTGAAGTGTTCAGTGCTTAAAGCGGGTGGACATTATTTTGTAAGTTATTTTTTTTAAGTGAGAGTTTTACATATTTCCTGAGACAAAATTAGGCTGAAAATAAAGCTGGGCCGAGTTGTTCAAAGCATCGTTAGCCTAACGAGCTCGTTAAGAGGTCAACTCGTCAAGTGCAGTGCAAAAGCTTCTCACATTTTTTTTCAACAAAAAATGTTTGCGTATTTGAGATATTCAGGTTTGAAATTTTAACGAAATGTTAACTAACGATGTCGTTAGTTTTGAACAACCGGACCCTGTTGTTTTGAGTTTTTCGTTCATTTCATTTATGTATCTGCTTATTAATCTAGTCATTGATCTATTTATTTGAACTGCAAACAAATGAGGCTTTTGACTAATAACAACTTGAGCAACCAATGCCAAATCAATCGATTCACGGTAGTCAGATTTTATTTTCGTTGACGTCCAAAACAAGAACCGAGTTGTTGCAACAGAAAGACTTTAATATTGATATATGCTGCTAGATGTGGTATCATGATAAGAATGTTAGTGAATTTCTATCTTTTAAATAGCATATATTATACCTAAAAGCCTGTGTTATAGACACTACAATCAATCCCATCTTAAGCAAGTACCCAAGGGAAGGGCCAAAACTGCTTGCTTAAGGCAGGTGTTTGCTTAAGACAGGTCAATTTCTTCTGAAAATGTTACTTTAAAGTCTCCATAGTCCTATCACTGGTATAAATCGTCAAAATAAAAATCATTATGAAACTTGTACAGTCTCCAGAATTAATGAAACTATTTCGGCTGATGTGCTTTTTTGTATCATATAATTGGCAAAAAAGAAGGAATAAGGTTTTTTGGAAAAATGATAAGTCTCTCCATAAAAAAAGGTTTTCGTCTCTGGTTCCCCGTTAAGCAATGAAATAATGCAACCGCGGCACAATCAATGGGATCCTTGTTTAACATTTTTGTACATTGTATTTTTATCAACTGTTAAACGCCTGTACCTTGTACTTTTATCCCCTGTACCTTGTGTTTTTACCATGAAATAAAGCTTGTGAAACCGAAAGTAGGTCATTTTAGTTGGCAACTTAAATGACCTAGTTAATTTTTCAAATCTATTTTATGGTAAACTCAAGGATGTTCTAATTTTTCAAAACCGGCCAATCGCGATAATAATCAATGGCGAAACTGTAGTGAGAAGTTTGCTGCTATATTTCACGATAAACTATATCACGCCGATAGAGCTATGGGGCCTTTAAGATATATAAGTTTGACCTTCTAAGACAAGTTTTCGCTTAACAGGGGTGGCCTTAAAGACAGTTTGACACAGTTTACATAGTTAAAACGATAAAACTGAAATTCTTAATAAAACCAAAGATAGGTCGCGTATCATATAGATACATGCGTTTTGCCAGTGAGGTAAGGACTGACGCATTTCATGTCTCAGTAAAAATCTGTTAGTCCTGCTAGCTGGAGTGGGCAAACCCTTCCAATCTTGAAAGTTATAATATCTAAATAGTCTCAGGTCTGCAGAAAATATAAGGGCATGCTATCCTGGTCACAGGCACCAAGATATCCAACATCTCATGTATCATATATTATTGAGATTTAATGACAGCTAAACGAATGCGAAGTGCAGGTTAGCAAGTGGTCAGAAAAAAAACTTCCAAACAGAAACCGATGGCACTGCACAAACGCCCATTCATGTGCTTGCAGAGTTTATGTAGACTTCAATTAGAGAGCAAGGATGAGCCATACAGTATCAAATATACCGTAAAAACCATAGTATTGTGATAGACAGGTCTGATTAAACAGTGTAGACCTAAATCAGACGGCTCCTAAAGTCTGATCAGAGTCTACACTGTTTGCCATTCAATCTGCATCTTTTGAACGCACAACTGAAACAGACTGTTCCATTTTAGGACAGTTACGGTAATTAATCTAGCTGTCCAAATGTTTAGAATTTTATGGTATACTATATCTGACACATTTATCCAGTGACATGCCATAAAGCAGACAACGCACAATGCAAAACAAGACAAGTGAAAAACCAAGAGATCACCCAGCAGGCACACAAGGTTGAATCTACATTGAATCAACCTTGATTCAACGTCGAGACGTTGAATCAAGGTTGCTTCAAGGTTGATTAAACCTTGTGTGCCCAGTGGACAGCTCTTACCCAGCAGCTGGCCAAGAGGATACTCTCAATAGAATCAATGACAATAACAAATCACCTCATGTGGCTGTCACACAGTGACGTATAGCATCAGCGTATGCCGACGTATGAGAAATTTAGTAAACACGCTGGTGTACGTTGAATAAGTTAGGGGTACGTTATGAACAAGTTACGAGTACGCTCAAATACGTTGGTATAAGTTGTTGTACGTCGAATGCGGCTCAAAATTTTGTGCATGCATAAAATTTTCAACGTACGCCGACGTATTGTTTATAAGTTAGTCATAAGTTTGGTGTACGCAACAGGTAAGTTATGCGTACGTTCATGCACGTAACTTATAAGTTAATCATACGTTGACATACGTCGGCAGCCAGCAGGGTCATTGTGGAGCGTACGCGTAACTTATTTCTAACTTATAGGTAACGTACCTGTAACTTATACCGAGCGTACCCAGAACGTATCCAACCTATGCCTGACGACCTTAGAACGTATTCAACGTATCACGAACGCACTGAGCGTATTTAGGTAACATATCCGCCAGCGACCAGGGCTTCAGCTATATATATTGGATACAGATCAGCAATTCATCACTTTTAAATAAGGAATCTTCTTGGACCGCTTCTGCTTGTCGTTTTGGGGCTTGAGAGGGGGTTAATACTTCAAATGCCACCACAGCTGCTGCAGATGCCGCCACGGATACCACTAAAGAGGCATTGGAGTCTGCGCGAGAGGGAGGTTGGCTACCATCGTAGGCACGGCAGTCGGGTGATGATTGGGACGACGGTAGGCATGCAGGTGGTCAGCTACTACCTGCAAAGTTCTCTAATTTCCGTTTTTAGGCATGTCCATCGATCAACGTCCACTACTATAAAAAGAGTTGTAGAGAGCCGTCGCTTTACATCTGATCGTCGAAGCACGCTCCAACACGCTATACATAAGGTCGGCGTAAGTTAGACTAACGTTGTGCATGCGTTCGGCATAAGACGAGAACGCTACAGATACGCTGGGAACACGCTGTTATACGCTTGTATAAGTTATGTATACGCTAGGGATAAGTTGTGAATAAGTTATTTATACGTTTCAATACGCTATGTGTGCGTTCCAAAACCGGCTGCTGTTTGATGTTTTAATTTATCTCCAGCGTATGCCAGCGTACTGGATAAATTTTTCATACGTTGGCATACGTTGTCTGAAACGTTGTAGTGTGACAGGGCCTTCAGAAGCACCGCCTTGGAACGGTCAGTAATAAATCATTGTGTGTGTGGTGGGTGGGGGTGGGGGTTAAATTCTCACTCTGGGATCGCCAGACTGCCAGGCTGGTCTGGACATCCCTTATTTGCATCGGCCAGCTGCTGAATTTTTTCTTATTTACAATCTCACTTACCGGTTTTGCTCCCTTTATATCCTCTTCTATGACTTTTTCCTGCGTTCTGAACACCAGCCTAAAAGTCCGAGAGCTAGGCTGAAAACTTAAACTGATACTGGGCTTCCACTGTTTATTGACGCCACTTTGTTTTCTTGCACACTCATCTGTTAATAACAACATAAAATTTTTGCTCTTTCTACGACGTCCAGATATTTTGAAATTAAGAGAAAATGTCACTTGTTTTTGAAAGTCGTTTCCTCTAAACGCTTGAAACTGCAGCGGCTGGCTCACAATTTGAGCTGCTAAACCGTCCGCCCCTAGCGTTTTTACGAAACGTATTCGTGGAATTTTGCTGCGACGTCCAAACTTCACTGGTTTAACGTAATATCCCTCCGCCGTGTTTTGAAGATGATCTTCGAAAGTAAGGTTTAAAATAGTTTTGCACACAAATGTCACTGAAAAAGAAACAAATAAAGTAAACAAGTATAGAAATAGTAATAATTGTATTTAATAGGAAAATATTAAATGCCACAAAGTGTTTTTTTTTTTATGATAAACAGTGAATAATGCTATCTTCAGTCGGGGGACTTTATGGATATCCATACACTTCAAATGAACTGAAAGATGGTGAACCATAACATACTTACCTATCTATTTTTTAATTATGAGATATCATAACTAAGAACAGACATGGTAGACACTTTTGATCTTAACTGTTTATAGCAAGTTACAAACAAAATAGTCCAATGGACAGTAATATTTATTTTATTTTTGGCTATATTTATGTGAAAATAACCAAATTTTACAGTCTTTATACAGGTACAAATATCAATTCTAAACGTTAACAGGTAGTACTGAATGTTGTCAATGGATATAATTGAAATCTTGACGAGTAAGTTTTAAACAGGTAAGGGTTATGGATGACCATCACACATGTCCGTGATGGAAAACTGCTAGTCCCAGAAATAATCTAAGAAAATATTTTTTTGAGAAAACTTGTATTCTCAATATCCGATTTTATATTACCATTTCACTACCAGTTTTCACAAGTAGGTTCCCTGCCCAATAACCACTGTCGCGGTCAACGGGAGACAATTTATTAGTCGGATTCAGGTAATCGTGTTATCGAACCTGATATCGGGCTTGGTATAAGATATCTCGGGGTGTGTCTGCAAGGGCATTCAGTGTTCGTAGGATATTCCAAAGTTACATGAACATTGGTGCGACGTTATTTGAAGGTGAGAGAGTACACTTTCAGGGACAACAACTAAGTACGTTTTCAGGGACAACAACTCTGCCATTTTCATATTTGCCTTCTTTGTCAGTGGGTAAAAATGGTAAAGTTTTCCCATAGCCTAGTAGCCGTAGGGGCAGTGGGAGTTAGAAGCCCACTGTATCTTGGGTATAGCATATGAAAGGCGGGCCCATCACTCTCCTTTCGCTGCCTTATCCTTGCCTGATTCGAAACAGGTACCCATTTACTATTGGGTTGACAGAGAGAGTTTTCCATTCGTCGGATGGTCAACCCGGGTTCGAAAAATCACGAAAGGAGAGGGATGGGTCCGTCTTTCAAATGCTGTGCCTAAGATGCAGAGGCATGTTTAAACCAAATCACGACTTCCGGCGACTTTCGGCACCATAACCAAGTCGCTTTTACCACTCGACTAAGGCGCCTCTCTACAAAATTCACTTTGAGATATAAGTAGTTTGAAATGAGATATCGACAGCTGACTGTACTGTTCTATAGTTGACCTTTATGTCCCTCACCGCTGTGGGTTCGAGCCTCATTCGGAGCACACATGAGAAAGTCAAGCTGGATTGTAGGAGATGATTTTTTTTCGGTATAGGCCTACAAGTACTACTTGGCAAAAAGTTAGGGCTTTAATTAGGGATAAAATTTAATCTACTTTAGCAAAAAAATTGGGGCCTTTTTCACGTAAATTTTAGAGCTAAAATAAGGAATTTAAGGGCCTTTTCAAGCAAGAATATGCGCACAAAAATGCCATATCTTCCTTTTTAAGCACTTTAAAAATTTGGCAAGTACTTAGAGATACAGTCACATTACAAAACGAATGAAAGTGAGCTAGTTAGAAGTTAACAATGAAAAGTTAATCAAGAGGGGCCTTGGGAACACCCCCCATCCCCCTTTATAGAGCCCAAAGATATTTTTACAATATCAGTGGTATAAAGAGTGGAAACTAAGAAAAATTAGGGATGATGCTGATGAAAAATTTGGTCTTTTCTTGTTTGGAATTACACGTAGGCAATTTAAGTGATTTTAGGACTTTGAGGGAGGTCTTGAAAAATCAGGATTTTTATAAGGAATTTCAGGGACACTAAAAAGTCTGTCAGTACTTTGATTTGTACCTGTCGGTTCTATGGGTCTGATGGCGTCCGGATCGAAGCGACAAAGGCACTCTTTCTGAGACCAAACCAGGTTGGCTGGACAATCCATAACGTTGTTGATATTATGGTGACGCTAAAAGACATAAAGATAAGGAGATTATGAACAACAGAATGGTTTTCATAGCTCGGTACCATATAAACGACAATCTATCATAAAATGCATCTCAAATAGTGTTCAGCAGTGACAGAACTGTTATGAACTTATATATAGTCTAAAGCATTTAATGAATTCGCTTTACACAAGAGGGTACTGGGCTTTCATTCTCAGTTTCAAGACTATGTGCATGGTTAACGTTCATGACGACGTTCAACACGGAATTAAATGACTCGAGAATAATTATTTGTTTGAGTAAATCTGAAATTTCTGTTGAAAGTATTTCAGTTAGTAATGCCATTGACGTCATTCACACGTCATTCTGCCAAGGTAGCAGGTTGGTTATTCCATAGTTGCCATGGTGACATATCTATGACGTCATCTCAGTTAAAATTCGAGAGGAGCATGGCATACAGTGTATGCCATACTCCTCCCGAATTACAGGCTAAGTGAGATACCATCTGAATTTCTTACAATGGAAAAATGTGATTTTCTCAAACCTATAACTCATTCTCAAGTCATTTAATTCCGTGTTGTTTGTGTATCTTAATAAGAGGGTGAAACACACTGACTATATATAAATGGCAATAGCAACAACAACAATAACAGAATGAAGTTGTGTTTAAAAAATAAATAAGAAATGAGTAAAATAATAATGATATTATAGGTACCGCCCAACGCCTTTATAGTCAGTCATGCCTAAAACTTTAACAAATGTCACTAAAATTCAAACAGCATCAAAAATATGTTACCCTCATATATTTGTGTCGATTGGTAGGGTATGGGTTGTAGCCTTGTAGCCCACAAACGTCATTAGGGTCCTGAGGAACAAGCTCCTCTCCACAATTACAAAGGTCCTGTCTCCAGACTAAGCCCTCGCCCCGGTTTGGGGGACAGTTCGCCTCTTGCCATTTATCCTCTGGTAGCCTCATCATGTACTTATGAGGGTCTTTTTCGTGAGCTTTGTAATTAACGGCACATGCTACAACAGAAAATAAATGAGCCGCAACACGACAAAACCAACAATGTGGTTGTGCGTCTAGCGCAGACTCAGATCAGCCTGGGCATCCGCCCAGTCTGATCAGAGTCTTCGCTGTCCGCATGAAAGAAGCGTAGACCCTTAGCCAGCCTTTGAGCACTTAACGAAGAGTCTGATCCAACTGGGCTGATGCCCAGGCTGATCTGATTCTGAGCTGGACGCACAACCACATTGTTGGTTTTCTCGTGTCGCGGCTCAAATACGATTCTGCAACATATCAATGGCACCATTTTTGACTACCACTGAGAGCGGACATTATTCAATTAATTAGGAACAGAATTTCCCCAAAGATAAACCACATCTAGGGCATAACTGTGAGTCAGATATCGCGACCCTAGCGCTATTTTGTTCACAAGGTTGACTGTGAAAAAAATGAATAACTCCGAAAGTCAAAAAATTACAGAATATGCTCAAAAGTTAATCAGGTCATCCTTGCTTTATGTCAAAACAGTATCTTAAATGTCATGAACCTAGCTTAAAGTGGTACTTCAGATATTTTGTTTACAAGACTCTAGAGTCTATCTGTCCCAGCGTCAAACAAAAAACAAGAGTGAGTGACCTCAAACTAATCGTAAATCAGAGTGACCCCATTACATGGTCCAGTAATTTTGCCTCATCTTTCTGTCACTATATATTTTATGGATTTGCAGTGTACTTGGTTTAATTGATAATCTTGTTATAATGCGGAGTTACAACAATTCCTTCCCATACTCAACCCACAGTCTCAGGTTAATAAAATCTGTCTAAGGGATGTTACTCCAAATTTAATAAGAGGGAGCAGGCAATCTCCCATACTCATCACACAGTCTCAGGCTAATTAATGCATCTTACTGTATGGACTGACACTATGAATTATATCATCCTATTTAAAGGTCAACGTGACCTATATTTCACGGTCCAGTGATTTTGCATCATGCTGCTAACACTTTTACATGGATTTGCATTATACTTGGGTTATGGGTGTGGGTTGACACTGTTAGTGACCCCATACTAACTGTCGTGTGTGACCGATATTTCATGGTCCAGTATTCCTAAGGGTAATCTTGTTATGATGCGGAGTTACAGCCATTTTACTTAAATTTTTAACATGCTCTTTTCCGGATGACTTCTCCTACAGTTGTCATCCAGTTATGAAGTTGAGTAGCACAACACCATAAAATTGTTTTCAAAATGTAATGGAGGTGCAGTTGTTTGATTTAGTATTGATTCTCCTTGATAAAGGCCAGGGGCCGTATTCATAAAGCCTCTTAAGTCGTTGCTATGCGGTTGCTAAGGCTAAATATCTATAGAGGAGATTCCCTACAACTATGAAATTTGGTCTGGAGGAACAGTCTTTGTAAGACTGTTCCTCCAGAGCAAATTTCATAGTTGTAGGTAATTTCCTTCAAAGAAATCTAGCCTTAGCAACAGCATAGCAACCACTTAAGTCGTTTTATGAATACGGCCCCAGGAGGCCGAAAATTTGAAATAAAGAGTGGTTTAGATAAATATTATCATGAATAACTGCCCTTGTTAAGAAATATTGAAGAAATTCTGTCAATAAACACTCCTGGATAGATGGAAACAGACATAATCAGGCTACAGCTCAGAAGATCTAAGGAGAAGAGAGCCAGGTATGGTTGAGTAGCGCAACATCGTAACATTGTTTTCAAAATGTAATGAAGGTGTAGTTGTTGAACATGTAGTTTGATTTAGTATTGATTCTTCAGAAGGTCGAAAATTTGATATAAAGAGTGATTTGATAAAATCGACTCGCCGTTGGCATGGCCATTCTTTTGCGCTAAAACTATTACAATGAAATGCGCTGGTCAATCTCATATTCGTCCTACCAATTTTCAGCTCTGTCGGAATAAACTGGAGCAGTATAGGTCTTATACAAATTTTAAGAATAGGTCTGATGCGTAACCGGCAAGTCCACTTTTCGCTAAGGTTGACTGCCCATTTTAGCACAATTTAAACCTATTCTGCTACAGCTGACTGCTTACTGATATAACAGCTTATCATGGTCGCTTTAATATTGACAGGAGCCATCTCTGCAGCAGATGCCATTGTAAACCTAAATTAAGTTGATATTACCTTCACTGTTTGACTGTATCAATTTAGCACAAAGGTGCTGGCAGAATGGGAAATACTACTGCAGTCCCTGATTAGCCTGGCCTTGGTCTACAGTGTTTGCTCAGACATTCCTGTCCCAATATTTAGTGAGATGGTGCAAGTTTTACAGATCATTATGGAACATTTATTTGCTTGTAAGACCAAATTCGTACCTGTGTTGGTATATCACTTAGAGTTAAAATCCAAGTATATGCATGTACATGGTAAACAGTAAAATGAATAAGATAAAGAGGGAAAGATATCTGAATCCAATTATGACTATACAAAGAGATATATTAATAAGCATCAGTTCTGGAAAGCCTAAACTGCCAAGGTGAAAGCCAGTCAACAAGTTCTTATAGTTTGAAGACTGTGTCTCAAGACCTCGTATTGCATATACATGCCATTTATTCAAGGTCTTCTGAAAAGTGGTTTATAGGTCCAGTTTCAACAAATACCTAGTTTTAGTTAAGAAACCAGTTTCAAATATTTCAACAGCAGAGTTTTAGCATTTGAATCATGAAGTTCAGAATTTGGCCTTTTCCTTGCTTTCATTTTAAGGAGTCACAGGATGGCTTCTAAGCATGTATTTACGCACAACTAGCCAGGTAAGAGATTTTGAACGGTGCACTGATTGCACATGAATAGTAAGCTAAATCATACAGGTGTGACATCCCTTACTCAGTGAATAAACCTTACCATCACTGAACTAGAAAGTGTAAACAGTTTTTAAAATTCGTAGAAGAGCTATAGTTATACAGAAGGGACAGACGAACGAACACCTATGCATAACATAATACGCCCCGTTTGTCCAATGGTGATAAAAAAAGAAATGACACTGTGATGAAACGAAGATGAGTGAAAACACCGGAACTCTGAAGCAAAATACGGTTACTCACGTGTGCCATCATGAGCGACAGCTTTGCTCGGATCCACGTTTGGCAGAACCTTCTCCCCTGGAGGCTGATTTGGGTCGAAATCTGGGGGCGCTTGGAGCGACGGATCTTCTGTAGCTGTTTCCTGGGCAAAGAAATCGAAGAATGACTCTTCGCTTTGAGATGCATCCATTTGTTTCGGTTCTTTAACTGCTTTAGGTTTAGCCTGTGGTTTTGGTTTATTTACTGGTTTAGGCTTGTTGACAGGTTTTGCTTTATCGATTACCTTAGGACTATTGACTATAACAGGATTTAGATCTGGCTTTGGATTATTTGCCGACCTCTGTTGACTGCTTGGTTGAGGTTTATTTTGAGTAGCGTCTGAGTTTAATTGTAAATTAGGTTCTGCTCTATCTAGAGACTGCTGTGGAAGCATTATGGATGCCTTTGCTTCTGGTTTAGGATTTTCTTGTGGAAGTTTTTGTTCCAGTACTATTTTAATGTCCTGATTTGGTTCCAGTTTAACTTCTGGTTTAGTTTGTATCTCTTTTGTAACTTGTAATTGTTGTTCAGATTTTACGTCATTTTGTTGGTTCGTATTTGTATCAAATGGCTTTTGTTTTGTTTCGCCAGGTTGCGTTTGTGCTTTTGGTTTAGACTCTGCACTTGGTCCAGTAGAGCTTTGTTTTGGCTGTTTAGCTGGTACTGCCTGTTTTGCCGGTTTTGACGTAGGTTTCTGTTTTCTTGGACGTTTTCGTCTCGGCCGCCTCCCCCTACCTCTGAATCTTGGTCTTCTTCTACGTTTTGGCTTAGGCTTTGGTGCTTTCTGTTCTGGTTTTTTAACCTTTTGATTATTGCCTTCTTGCAAAGAGCCTGGCACTGCAAGATCAGTATTGTTTGTTGCTTCTCCTTTTTGACCGTCTATAGTGTTTGCTACTACACCTTGGTCGCCTGATTTAGTCTTTTCTTTCTCTGGCGTTTGAGCATAAACCAAGTTAAGTGCAACAGCTAGCAATATCAACCCTAATAGTTTTAGCATCTGAAAAATACAGAAAAATTAATTTATACTGCATTTTATTATATCAATTAACTATTTGCCATTCTCCTATCTATTCGACAGGTCTGATTTAAAAAAGAAAGACCAAAGTGTTGTGATTTGACAAAGATGCGCACCTACTGGTTTTAAAAGGCTGGCATAAACTTACGCAACAGGAAACATAATGAATATAGAGGATCTTACATGAGTGCTCATGTATTATTGAATTTATTAAACGAGTTGGGGAAAAAGATAAGATGCGAGGCTTTGCCGAGCATCTTATCGTTTTTCCCCAACGAGTTTAATAAATTCAGTAATATATGAGCACGAATGCATGATTCTATTTATCACATGACGCTAAAATCATATTCTATTAGCAGATTTTGCACTAAAACGTCACGATTTTGCCATTAGAAAACGCAACGTTTTTATGGACGTCAATGCATAACGTTACGACGTAATTTGCATATTTAATCCACTAGTGGATTACCGTTTTTAATGCATGGCTTTATTACACTCTCAGAAGCGACGTCATATGATAAAGCACATTAAATAATGGGCTAGTGTTGTTTCGAGTGATTTTTTTTCTTTTCGCCGACTGTTTGAGTATCGTGCCTTACCAAGATCAGTGTTGTACAGGCCTACCTGCTAAGTTTATGATTTAGTTACAATACATGCTGTATAATTAAGAAATGAATGTTATTTTTTTAACGTTTACTGAAGTATAAACTACATCGGGTCACGAGCAAAGTAAGTGAACCCCGAAGGGGTTTACGTAAACTTTGCTCGTGACCCGATGTAGTTTATACTTCAGTAAACGTTTAAAAAATAACATTCATTCCTTATATTTATATTATTAAACGACGCTTTTGATCAATAAAAAGATAAACAAAATTAAGAAATACATATATAAAGATTGTTTAAAAAACATTACCGGCCGAATTTAGCAATAGTTTGGAACAGCCGCATTGTCACTGCCTACCAGTAAATTCCACCTCCTGCTGTAGATTTCGCGTGCAAGTAGGCGTAGCGAGCTGTCACTCAATTTACTAGCCATTCAAGTACATGGAATGTTGTAGATTTCACGTGCTAGTTAGTGAGATGAGCTGTCACTCTGAAGCGCGTGATGCAATGTAATTATTGACTTTTAAACAACATTGAAGCCCGCATCACTTAATTGGGTTAACAGAGAGCTCTACACTGATAATGTAAATATTTATATGTAAACGATTTGTCAACTAATATGATTATCACTAGAGCAAATAAATGCAAATGCGTGTGTACATGGCCCTTCACTCACCTTCCGAGCCAGGAGATGCAGCTTATGGATTAGTTCCGCTGAGCCTCCTGGGGGCATCGTTATGAGAATTGGACAAAAAAAGAGTTGTCCCTTCCATTATATAAATACAAGTTACTGTTGAAAAAGATGCAAAATGTACTACGGCATGTAATGAATTAAGGTGTATAGGTATTTCCATGTTTGACATATTTCTGACTTTCTGTTTGCTTCCCTGAATGACTTATACCTTCATAAATGTGGTCAACTCTTAAAGAAGGAAACTGCTTTAAGAGGAGCAAACTGTTCCTGCAAGAGTTTACTCCGATAAAGAAAGAATGCAGAGTTAAAATGGCAGAGTTATTTCTCCCGCACCTATTCAAAATATTAATGCCCAACACATAAACTTGTAACAGTTACTGAAGAGGAAGGAATCAAACCTTTAGACAACAAACCTGCCATTCGTAAACGAGGAAAACGTGGATTAAGGCATAAAATGATATGAGCGCCCAGCACAAATCCAGAACAGACCTATGAATACCGATAAGAAGATCGGCCATTCGTTTTTCGATTCATATATCTTTAAATATGGCCATGTGTGCAAAACAAAAGACTTGTTTAGAATTGCATGTCTGTGCTTGTAGCTGCCGCCATATAGGTTTTTTTTCTGGTAATAGTGCCGGATAAGGGTAGGGTGGAATGGGATGTGGGGATGGGGTATGGTGATACTTCTGGATTAATTCTACATACTGTTTCCTTATTTCGCTATAAGGCTACATTGTGGTACCTTCATACAGCCGCCTCGCTAAGATGGAAATGGGATTAATTATTATAGATCGCTGCAATTTGGGTTACGCCCTTTCGTCAGCAAAGTTGCATAAACACGAAAAGCATGGATGCTTGGCTACACATCTTAATAACTATGATTATGATTATCATACCTTTTTACAAATTAAGTCTCCAATGTTTCAGAAATGATATAAACTAATATTCTGCATCCTTAAATCCTTAAATGTTTTAGTATTATCACGTAACAAAAGATATTTATTTTGTCTGATTGACGCTTGTCTGCGCCGGCAGTTAATGACAATTATGACGTGAGAAATAAACGTTACACACGCCTCAACAAAACAATAATGTATTGTTCGGGTCATAATTTAACAACCAAATGTGAGAGAAATGTCACCAACATGCTCACGAAAAGTATTATATTATTCATGAAATGAAGAAAATTTTGTAATTATTAAAAGTATGTGGAATTAAGCGCACTCATAATTAATTTTTATCCTTGAGACGAGGTTTTGAATTTTTTCTAAGATATAATGCGGGAATATGAAACAAGAAAAATCTTTTTTTTTTTTTTTTTGGAAAAAAAAAGATGATCGGCGCAGATTAAATGGAATTGTGTTTTGTAATATGTCTCTAGGTGAAGAGTTGGCAATAACTTTCATGAATATGACTCAAGTGAGCTATGTCGGAAGGCACCCGCAACTGTAATTTTGACACTGGATAGCGACAATGACCTATCTTTGGAATTCCGAAAAGGACGGCGGTAAATCTTGAGATTGGCCTGATTCCAAAACAGTTACCAACATGATGCATGTTTGTGTGTATTAAACCGAAAGTAGAAATCGAAAGTAGATCTACACTGAAAAAAGGAAGCTTTGAATATCTGCGTCTGATTTCGATACAATTTTCATTTTAAATTTACAAACAAGAGAAACATTTTGAACTAACACCTGACAGAGAGCTAGTATTCACGCAGTGCAGTACAATGGAAACAACGAAGATTAAATATTCATTGACCTTTGATATGTATTGGATAAATTCTGACATGCGCGTTATTTGACCAATGAAATCTTGAGAAATGAGGAACAAAAGTGAAATGATACTCGGCTGCGCCGATAAAAAGACTATATACTATAACCGGGGCGGGAATTATTCGCGACACTTCAATTTCACGAATCGTGAAACTGAAGTGTTCGCGAAAGTGTTAAATTCGGAATTCAACATTGCCAATGCAAAGTGTGGTCAAATTAATTGTGAATGGTCTTCAACAATGTAAACACCCAGTTTTACTATTTCAATATCTCCTATGACTGTGCAGTTAATGAAAATAACCATTCGCAAAACTATCCAAGTGTACGGTACGTATATAGGTAAACAATTTCTCAAGCTGTTGAATATGCTTGAATAAAATTTATTCAACTGCGTAGAAGAAACTGATATTAAAAAGGAAAAAAATAAATATTGTGGTAATCCCAGCAAAACATCACGCGCGACTTTGTCGTCTTTGCATACGCAGGTGTTTCGAACTTGTTTATGAAATGCGCATACTAATTACTGAAAAGCTATTTCATGAGGTGTGACCGAATTAACTGTGCTCTCTCTCTCTCTCTCTCTCTCTCTCTCTCCTTTGCCCTTTCAACTGGGCGGGAAATGAAAAATGAGGATTTCGAAAAATGAAAAATGAAGATTTCAAAACTTGGAAGGGGGCGCCTAGCAGGCACATAACCGACGTCTCCACGTTGCTACGACGGCAACATTGAAACAATGATGTGAATGCATGACGGTGCTCAGATGTTGATACAGTTCTACTTACTATTCTGTTGCTCTCACATTTCATCATTGTACACGTATCACAAGACTTTTCTGTGCTGGAAGAAAGCCAGATATTCTCAGCTGCATAGGGGCCGGTAAATGTGAAACAACCGCAACCACTTGTCGGCGCTAATGTGTCTCACCGGGCAGGAACCTCCGCGTCACGAAAGAAACCTGGCTCGGAAGCAGCCAATCAGAGTGCTTTATTTTGAGTTTGAGATTATTCTCAAGTGTTATAACCTCGGACCCTGTCTACCGACTGGGCTGTTCGGTTGCCTGGATACGTAATTCCAGCGTTGTGTTGCCGCGTGGAAGTGTCCTTGACAGGGCGTAATTTTTGTCTTACTGTTTCTCTTCAGTGAGATGAATGACTTATGACAGTTGGTAGTTGATCACCGCCCCAGGACACTAGTATCTGATGATGTCATTATCAATGACTCTGTCTGCTATCCTAATTACTGTCAATAATCTTTTTCATTTTTGTCTTTCTTCTCTTTTTGCATTTAGTGGGAGACCCTCGCCGCTGTGTGTTCAGACCTCGGCCGCACACATGTGAGAAAGCCAGATTCTGGTTACGGAATGTAAGGTGTGTGTGTTTCTATACCCCCTTGACGATAGTTAAGGAGTGGGGGCATTAAGATGTGCACCTGTCTGTCTGTCCGTCCGTAACACTTTACGGTATAGAGTTTGTGTAATCAACTCCTCCCATAGTTGTATAAACTTTGTGTTTGTTGGGGATATATTGAAGATGCGCAATGTGGCTTTTTGATGGACATAGAATTTGACAGAATTATGCCCTATGAACTAAGACATTTTAAGCATTTTTTTTGCCTTGTAGGGTAAAGAGTTTGTGTAATCAACTCCTCCTACAGTTTTGAATGGATGTTTTTCAAACTTTGCATACACATTGTGGACATATTGATGATATGTATGTGAATTTTATTGAGCTAGAATTGATTTTGACAGAATTATGGCCTTTCGACTTTGTCATTTTGGTCGTTTTCTTTTTCTTTTTTTTTTTCGTCGTAGGCTATTAACTTTGCCGTAATCAACTCCTCCCACAGTTTTAGTGGATATTTTTCAGACTTCGTATACTTGTACACAGTGAAGATGTGCCTGTGGGGTTTTGATGGAGATGAAACAAATTTTGACAGAATAATGTCCCTTTGGACTCAGCCATTTTATTTTATTTATTTTTTGCATTTTAGGGTATGTAGTTTGTGTTCAAAATCCTCTCAGTTTTCACTGGATGTTTTTTAGACCGTAAGTTTGTGTTTTATAAATTCATCCAAGAGTTTTTCAGCAATGAATTTTAATATTTACACAGATGTTACAAACATATTGAAGATGTGCGTGTGCCTTTTTGAAGATAAAAACATAATTTCTGACAAAATTACCGCGTTTCAACTTAGACAGTTTGAGATTAGTCTTCAATATAAGGTAGCAAAGTTTGTGTAACCAACTCCTCCCAGAGTTTAAAAGCAATCAATATGAAACAATGCAAAGATGTTATTGAAGATGTGCAATGCGACTTTTTGAAGACGAAATACATGTACATAATTTTTTACAAAATAACTGCCATTGCGACTTAGACATTTCAGACATTAGTCTTCAGTATGGGGTGAACGTGATGGAGGATCCTGGGTAGGGATAGGGCAAGGGGTGGGACTGGCACAGGGCACGGGGCATCACCCATGGATGTCTTACAAACTCAATTTTCTAGTTTATCTTGAGAACTACGATTTTTGCTTACCTCTGCTTGACAATCGACTGAACATAAGTGAAATATTCTTGAAATAAATAAATCTTTTAAATAAAATTAGTGGGTATAAGAAGACAAAACTTTTACCATTTGACTATGTTTTGGCTACTGTGCTACCGTTTAGCGCGTAACGTTGGTCGAAGTTTTTTCCCTCTGAGTAGCGGTGATCTCACAGAACACTTCTCAGCTCTTGTGGCTATGTGATTTATTCTGATTCTCTCTACTCAGGGTTAGTGGGGAGGGCGGGACAGGAGAGGCTATCACAGCATGATACTTTTGTTGCTTCGATCATCTACCATGCGTGCCAGGCAAAAAAAATCATAATTTTGGTCTTCTCAGCATTGATCTCCATCTCATACCTTTTCAACTTGGGCTTCTTGTTCCTGCTCTTCTTCAGATACAATATCTTATGTCACCTACGATGTCTTATGTCATCGGCAAACCGCAGATTAGTAATATTTTTGCCACATATGCTAACCTTCCATCATGTTCTTTCAGTGCATCCAGCATAATCCGTCTGAGAAAAATTTTGGAGAGTGTGTGTGACAGAAGACATTCTTGCCGAACTTTAACTGTTTTTCTGAACCATTCTCACATGCTGCCATTCAACTGGACTCCACTTGAAGCCTTGTCGTAGAGCTTCTCAGTGGTGCAAACTAGATGTGCATTGATATTGTTCTTCCGCATGGTGGCCCGTAAGGCTGCATACAAGCCCCTGTCAAAGGCTTTTTAGAAATCAATGATGACATGGTACAGATTTTGCTGCAGTTGACTTTTCACAGAGGATTCTAAGGTTGAAGATCTGTTCTGTGACGCTCCTTCTGGCTCTGAACCCAGCTTGTTTTTCAGGGATTGTCTCTTTTACTTGGGGGTCGAGCCTGTCAAGATGACTTTCAGCATGGCTATGCTCAAATGACTGATAAGTCTGATGATTCTGTAGTTCTGGCAGAGCTTTAGGTTGCCCGTTTTAGTGTGTAACATCATGGGACTGAGTCCATGGAGTATGCGATTCTCCTGTTCTCCAGGTCTTGTTAGCTCACCTGAGCCTTTAGGCTCATAGGTGAGCTTATAGTATAGCCAGGCATCCATCGCCCGTCCGTCGTCAACATTTTCTAACGTCTTCTCCTCTGAAACCACTGGGCCGATTGAAGCCATATTTCATAAGGAGCCTACCTAGGTCAGGGCCACGCCCATATACTAGAATGGTAAAATACCCTTCAAAAGTCTTCTTCTCCAGAACCAAAAGGCCTATGACCTTGAAACCTGGTATGTAGCATCGGGCATTCGAGCCCATCATAGTTTGTAAAAATGATGACCATAGGTTGACCTTGTCCTAATTTACGGCACGGTCAACTTTAGTATGTTATGTTTTTGCTTAAATAGTGGATTTCTCAGAAACTACTAGAGTTTAAGGTATCATATTTGGTGTATATGGTTAACTAAATGACCAGATAAAGAAATTATGTCGCTTACGGTCAAGGTCAGTCTTTGGCCTTTGTTCAATGACACTGAGATTCTGTCTCCTTCCAAACATTTTCAATCATCTTCCCTCTGAAGCCACTGGGCCGATTGAAGCCATATTTCATATGGAGCTTCAGTGGGCCAAAGGAATTAAAGTTTGTTCAGATGGTCTTAGTCTCATGACAAAGATGGCCGCCACGCCAATATATGGTAAAAACCCTTAAAAAATCTTCTTCTCCAGAACCAAAAGGTCTATGACCTTGAAACCTGGTATGTGGCATCGGGCATTAAAGCCCATTATAGTTTATACAAATGATGACCGTAGGTTGACCTTGACCTAATTTACGACATGGCCATCTTTGGTATGTTATGCTTTTGTATGGGAAAATGCTTAAACAGTGGATTTCTCTGAAACTATTTAAGTTTACGTATGATATTTGGTATGTATGGTTAACAAAATGACCAGATGAAGAAATTATGTTGCTTAATGTCGAGGTCATTCAAGGACACTGATTTTCTGTTTCCTGTCAACATTTTCAAATCGTCTTCTCCTCTGAAGCCACAGGGCCGATTGAAGCCATATTTCATATGAAGCTTCAGTGGGCCAAAGGAATTAAAGTTTGTTCAAATGGTCTTGGACACAAGACCAAGATGGCCACCATGCCCATATATGGTAAAAACCTTAAAAAATCTTAAAGGCCTAATGACCTTGTGGCTTGGTATGAGGCATTCAGGACTTGCGCCCATGATAATTTGTACAAATCATGACCTTGCATTGACCGCAACCTAATTTATGGCAAGGTCCATTTTGGTATGTTATGCTTTTGTATGGGAAAATGCCTAAACAGTGGATTTCTCGGAAAAACATTTAAGTCTAAGGTATAATATGTGGTATATATGATTAAATAAATGAGCAAATGAAGATGTTATGTTGCTAAAGGTCAAGGTCATTCTTTGACCTTTGTTCAAGGTCACTGAGATTCTTCACCCGTCAACATTTTTAACCATCTTGTCCTCTGAAGCCACTGGGCCCAGTGAAGCCATAGTTTGTACGAAGCTTCACTAATCAAACGAATCAAAAGATCCAGATGGTCTTGGTCACACGACAGAGATGGCAGCCATGCCAATATATGGTAAAAACCCTTCAAATCTTCTTCTCCAGAACAAAGGCCTAATGGCCTTGTGGCATGGTATGTAGCATTGAGGACTCGAGTCCATCATAATTTGTACAAATCATGTCTGTGCATTTACCTTGACCTAATTTATGGCAAGATCAGTTTTGATGTGTTATGCTTTAATATGGGAAAATGCTTAAACAGTGGATTTCTCGGAAGCTATTTAATTCTTAGGTATAATATTTGGTATATATGGTTAACTAAATGAGCAAATGAAGGTATCATGTAGCTAAAGGTCAAGGCCGTTCTTTGACCTTTGTTCAAGGTCACTGAGATTCTGTTGCCTGTCAACATTTTCAAACATCTTTTTGAAGCCACTGGGCTGTTTGAAGCCATATTTCATATGGAGCTTCACTTGGTCAAAGGAACCAAACTTTGATCAGATGGTCATGGTCATATGGGTAATGACCTTGTGGCATGGTATGTAGCATTGGGGACCCGGTCCATCGTAGTTTGTACGAATCTTGTCTGTGCATTGACCGTGACCTAATTTATGGCAAGGTCAACTTTGGTATGTTGTGCTTTTATATGGAAAAATGCGTAAACAGTTGATTTCATGGAAACTCTTTAAGCCTAGATATAACAACTACCAACTAAATGAATCCAGGAAGACATAAGGTCATCAAAGATCAAGGTCATTTTTGCAACTTTGCTCAAGGTCATTGAGATTTCAGAATTAAAATATGCACTCCTTATAAGCTACTGGTTTCAAATTTGTAACAAATGAGTCAAATGACATATTGTGTCTGTTGACAGAAGGTGTCAGGTGAGCTACAGGACCATTGGTCCTCTTGTTGCAAATCTCTGTTCAAACATCAGTCATTGTCTTCCCGCCAGCTTGAACAAGTTCTGCTGGTACATTATCAACTCCGGCAGAGTGCCTCTTTTTCAGCGCTGCTACTGTAATCTCGAACTTCCTCGCAAAGGATCAGGGGGACATATACTAAGACTGTTTAACAAACTCTCAGAGTTCAGTTGTTGGTTGTCTCTTTAAGACAAAATTTCAGTCTATACTGAGTCATCTCCCAAATACAGGGAGAAAGAAAATGAATAGATACATAACAAGACCTGTCCCCGTACAGGATAGCTCACCTGCAGTGCCTGGCCCATCACATAAAAAAACTTTAACATAAAAACTTTAACATTTTGCTGCCGCTGACGCCGGGGGTGGTGCAATAGCTCTTCCTGAACTTCGTTCAGGCAAGCTAAAAATGAGACAAACAATCCCCTATCCTGCACCTGCTGCAAGCACATCCAGCCTTTGCCCTACTATTATCCAAATTAGAAGTATGCCTCGGGAGCCTCTCAAAGTTACAAAGCAACATCGCCCGACCTGACAACCCCTCACAGCGATAAGACTAATGGGTACACTTTCAGGGTAGGCAACTCTACCATTTTCTTTCAAAAGCTGACCCCAATTAACCCATTCCATTCGCGATACCCCTTTAGGGGTATCTGGGCAAACAGTTTGGATCCAGATCAGGCCCCACAAACTGTTTGCTGCCTAGATATCATTTCTGCAAGAGTTAGTTGGACCAATATTACCAAAACTTTCTTGATTTTTGATGCAGACAACAATTTCAGCAGATGACAAAAAAATACCTAGAATGCAATGGGTTAAAAAGAAAAGTTATAGTGACATTGGCAGACTTATTTATGCCGAAAACATACCCACTGATCTTCCATTACTTTCACAAGAAAACACTAGGCGAAAGATTCTGAAACAAATTTTAATATCAACACAATAATAACATGAAGAAAATGTCCTACTTCTAACAATCTGAAAGTCAAGAATATCACAAAAAAAGTTTAACACTGTGATAGATTGTTGTGGTCCAACTCAAGGCACACCAGATTCTCTTTATAACATCCGTCTATTAACACTTTATGCCAGTGATGAAAATAGCTGAATTTTCAAACAGCGTAGATCCTGATGAGGAGGCTCAAAATGAGCCACCTCATCAGGATCTATGCTGTTTGCCCTCTAGTCTTTGAATTCTCAATTGATATATCTTGGACAAGGCATTTCTTAAAATTTTGCAGACGTATATTTTGTTGTCTGCTTTTTGGTGCTTAATGGGTTAATATCCTATTGGACAAAAACTGAAAATGATGCCAAGTACCATTGGTCATATAGTGCTATTTTGATAATATAAATAGTGCTATTTCCACTGGTATTAGTGAACACTGTAACAAACGGCTGTTATAAAGAAGTTCAGGTCTTATATCAGGCACTCGGGTGTCAAAAATATAAACTGGATTTCTCAAATATAATAAATCTCTTATTGTGAACAGCAATAAATATAAGATAAATGTACATGCATGTACATGTATATATAATGTATATATTGTGGAGAAAAATTATATTGTCTGTCTTCTGACATATAGTTCTAAATGCATACTAATTTGCATGCCTGGTAAAAAAAACTGTGTCTGATTAATGGACACAAACAAAACTTTTTGACATGCTTTAAAAAGCATATCTTTACTATGTGATGAGTCTGATATAGGCACAAAAAAGTTATTTAGCCAAACTTCAAACTTTGAAAGTGGCTTGTGGTGTACTGGCCCACTTCCATATTTTCCTGCCAATTTTAGAAATGGGAAAAACTTTTGTGATTTCCTGTGTGCTTCCATGGTGGGGGAAGTCCTTCAAAATGGGGGTCAACTCTTATAGGAAAGAATTTGCTCCCTTGGGAGCAAATTCTCTCCATAAGAGTTCACCCCAAAGGGAGCAAATTCTTTCCTATGACTTGACCCCATTTAGAAGGGAAGCAAAATGAAAATGGCAGAGTTGCTTCCCCTGAAATTGAACCAATTCTCTTAAGACAGGCTTTCAGACAACAAAGCTGAAATCTCAGAATAAGTCAGTCAATCTCAAGCTTTATAACAGAAAAATATATCAATACACATTTTTACTGGAATTAATAGTTATAACTCAATTAGGGGATAACTGTCTTGAAAATTGGCATTTGGGGAGATAAATCATCGGTTTTATGGTTGGAAATTTTGTTTTAGCCCTAAAAAGCAATATGCGACCATAAAACCGGTGATTTACCTCCAACAATAATTTTCAATACAGTTATCCCCATTCTAATGCACTTTTCCACATTTTCACCTTTCATAATGTACTAGTTTGCACCCATTTCAAGCACTGTTTGAAAGTTAATTGTGTGATTATGTATGATATTTACTTCTCTAAATTTCATGTTTTTGTTTAATTATCAATCACGGCCTGGGCCCAGTTGATTAATGCATCGTTAGCCTAATAAGCTTGTAAAGAGGTCATCTCGTTAAGTGTTTTAAACTTCATAATCAAATGCACTAATATTTTTCGCTGAAAAAATGTGAGAAGCTTTTGCAGTGCAAAAGCTTTTCACACTTTTTTCAACAAAAAATATTGGCGTATTTGAGATACTAATGTTTGAAATTTTAATGAAACGTTAACTAACGATGTTGTCAGTTTTGAGCAACTAAATAATGATGTTGTAAGTAATCAAGATGTTATCTTTTCAAATGCATTATTCATAAAAACTAACAAATTGGCTAACAGACTGTATTAAGCCCTATTACACTGGGAAAGCTCTTCATATTTTTCAGCAAAAATATTAGCGGACTATAAGCATACAGGAAGACTTAATAAATCCTAGACTAATGATGAAGCTTTGAACAACTGAGCAAAGGCTTGTTGCTTTTTTGCTATGGTAAAAAAGCAATAGCCATTTCACAATCAAGCCTGATCTACAAGGACACTTGTATGCTCTAGCACACCACAACAAATAGAAGAATGGTATATTCAAATCAGGGCCCAGTTGTCCAAAACTAACGACATCATTAGTTAACATTTTGTTGAAATTTCAAACATTTTTATCTCAAATATGCTAATATTGTTTTTTTTGTTGAACAAAAAATTTCTTCCAAAATATTATCAGTGTATTTGGATATAAGTTTGTAAAAGCTTAAGCGTTCTCAAAAGCTCATTAGGCTATCAATGCTTTGAACAACTGGGCCCAGAAGTCTTCCTAGGTACATAATTTTTCTCAAGTACAGTAAGTTAGATTCCTTTTAAATTGAGTCCTCTCAACAAATGATATGTACACATTCCAAGTAAAAGTCAACAAGCGAAGTTATAAAAGCGGATTGTCCATTAATTACCGGTAATCAAGCATAAACCCTTCCAGCTGGACGAACAAAAAAAAACAAATGAGCCGTGACACGAGAAAACCAACAAAGTGGGTGTGCGCGCAGCACAGACTCAGATCAGCCTGGACATCCACCCAGTCTGATCAGAGTCTCCACCTTGTGCTTAAAGGGTAGCTTACCTCCATACAGACAGCGAAGGTCTGATCAGACTGGGCAGATGCCCAGGCTGATCTGAGTCTGCGCTGGGCGCACAACCACTTTGTTGCTTTGTCGTGTCGTGGCTCGAATGTTGATAATCCAGATGATATCCCTCTAACATGATAACTGGGTACACCTCCATGTTTTTCTGCCATTTTTACAAAGGGAAACAACTTTAGTGACTTCCTGTTTGCTTCCCTGGCTAAAGAAACCCTTTCTATATAGAGTTTACTCTTGAAGGGAAAAACCTACTCCTAGGGGAGCAGATCTTTTCCTTCCAGAGTTGACCCCTATTAAGGAGGCAATTGAGGGAAGAGGCAAATTTTGCTTCCCCAGAAGTGGACCCATTCACCGTAATCGGCCATCTAATCTGGGTCTACACTATTTGCCATCCTATTTGTGACTATTAGTTTCTGTGAACACTTAAGAGTGCCATAACTGAATTAGCAGATTTCGCAAACAGTGTAGATCCAGATGAGGCAGCTCATAATGAGCTGCCTCATCTTGATCTACACTGTTTGCCCTCTATTCTTTGAATTCTCAGTATTATATAGCTTTGCCAAAACATTTTTAAAATTTTTAAGATGTAAATTGTGTTGTCTGCTTTTTTGGTGCTTTGAAAGTTAATAAAGCTTTTTCAAATATAACAGACTTGTTCATTATCAAAAACTAAAGAGTCATACAGACCTACACAGATTAAATGGTCCAAGTCATCAAATACTGTAAATGAATATAAATTTGAAAATGACAATGACAAAAAACAGTTTGAGTTACATGTCATGGATTTACTTATTAACCCATTGCACTCTGGGTACTTTTTGTCGTCTGCTGAAATTGTCGTCTGCATCAAAAATCAAGAATATTTTGACAATATTGGGCTAACTACCTCTTGTAGAAATGATGTCTAGGCAGTAAACAGTTTGGATCTCAGATCAGGCCACACATTTGTGTGGCCTGATCTGGATCCAAGCTGTTTGCCCAGATACCCCTAATGGGGTATCCCGAATGGAATGGGTTAATAAATACATGTATGTCACCAGCTGAATATTATGGATTTCAACATTGCACATAACTTAAGAGTTGTAATTCAAATCTAGTTATTCTACTTCTAGTTAACCTTTTTATCGAGTACTCTTTTCTTCCCTTTAACAGTTGTTATCTGGATAACCAATACCAATTCCATTAAAAAAAACAAAAAAAAACAAGACCTGTCCACATACGGGATAGCTCGCCTGCAGTGCCTTGCCCATCACATAAAAAAACTTTGACGTAAAACTAAAGTGTGAAGCCAACACCCACGCCAACGCAGACGTCCAAGTGACAATAATAGCTCTCTGTACTTTCATACAGGCGAGCTAAAAACTGACCTTTTTCTGCACAGTTTTTAAATCCTTTTACTTTTCTCAATCTGTTGCTGCCAAGAAAAACTCCATATTTTGTTAAAATTGTTGTATTTCTCTTGTTTATTTTCTTCACTCAAACGATAAGTTGGAATTCCTGAACTAAAATTAATTTTGTCACATGTCCAAATGTGCACTACCTCTGATGTCATTTTCCACAGGTCAATTCCTCTCTAGTTGTAGCTCTTGAGGAGGTACCTTGAGGAGGTACCCATGACCCATGGGTAAATACTGTCCCAAAATGCAATGCAGCATGACCTCAGCAGCTCTGTCAGTATTTGGTGTGAAAATAAAAACAAAAAAAACAACAACGCTACATGATGTGTGAAACATAGTTGGAAAATCCATCAAAAAATAACTATTAATGTAAAACTTTTCACTTTATACTTTTTAGTGAATTTTCTTGTTATAAGTGCCTTCTGACAATTCAGAAAGAAAAACATCAGCAAATTTTAATACTAGCAAAACTCCAGATAATAGCCTTTAAATAATCTAATTAATATCACCCCTGGTTAACTATGTATAAACACACGCTGTTACCAAACAAAAAAGAGTCCTAGTTCCCAAATGACCTGGTCATCGTGACTAAACATTTATTTAGCCACAATGACCAAGTAGTTTTGGCACTATGACTCTTTCTAATTTTGTAACAGCACTTTTTCAAGTTGTAACAGCCTTAGAAACATACACTGTACTGAGGCAGGCGTGAATATTGCAATTCAACAAAATACGTCGTTCTGATATGTAAAATTAAATAATGGCAAGAAACCAGGGCCCAGCTGTTCAAAGCATCATTAGTTTAACGAAGTCACTAGTTAACGATTCTTTAAGTCTTATGGTACTCCAAAAATCAAGTGTGTTCATATTTTTTGCTGAAAAAAAAAAAATGTAAGGACCTTTTGCACTGCTGCAAAAGCTATTATTTTTCAGTAAAAATTGGCAATGTTTTTGCATACAATATACCTTAGAAAATATTAGGTTTCATTAACTAACAACATTGTTTGTTTTGAACAAATGGGCCTCGGATAAGAATAATACAAAACAATAAAAATATAAGTAAATTGATCAGAAAATATGGAAAATAACACAGTATTTTGTAAATATGGAATTTACCTTTAAATATGGAATATGTAAGTTAGTAAGACGTGAGTAGGTTTCTGAAACCCATGATCTGGCTGCAGTATTGACTGAAAATACCAATGTGTTTAGTGAAAGCTATATGCTTTCTCAGAATATATGTGTTATGAGGTGTGTATCACTCTGGTGTCATGTAAATTTACATTAAACCTGTGTGACTCACACCTCAAAATATCCAAATATTCTGAAATAATTCTCATAAAGGTAACTTAAGGAATAACTTTTACAGAGCTCTAGATAAGAGGGAGTATTTGGTGATAATTAGGGATAATTTTTGTTAAATCTGCATAAAAACATATGTTGTGACCCCTCATCTGAACCGTCTCGACGAGACGGTTCAGATGAGGGGTCACAACATATGGTTTCGATGAGAAATAAAAAAAATTATCCTTAATTATCATCAAATACGCCCTCTTATCTAGAGCTCTGTTTATTATACATACAGGTGTTTTTAGCCAACATTTCTTTCCTTTAGTATCACAGTAATACATATGAACAAACAAATAATAATATGGTAAATACCAAATTTTTTTCAATTAAAAGGAGAAAAAAGAGGAGTCCCATCCAAAACAGTAACAAAAAAAAACAAAAAAAAATAACTAGGTCTGTCTTACAAGACAGATATAGATTTTTGAGATTGTTTTGGAAGGAAAACCCCCACTTTATGGCAAAATTACACAAATTATTTAGACATTTGTGTGGTCATTTTAGCATGGTACACGCCCTTGTTCTTATGGCTGAACAAATACAGTATGGTCAAACAAAATCTATGTAAACTTTTTACATATAAATATATGAAGCTCCGGATATATTAAGTAGCCAATAAAAATTCAGATATGATTTTTCTTGCTATTGTGGAGAAAAAACAGACTGTTCCACACTTAATATTAAATGCTCTTCTTAAACTGAAAATATATATGAGCTGTGACGGGACAAAACTAACGAAGCTGCATTTGTGCCCAGTAAAGACTAAGATCAGCCTAAGCATCTGCCCGGTCTGATCAGCATCCTCACTGTCTGCCTGGAGCTAGCTTAGATCCTGAGCTCCCCTTTAAGTGCAACACAAAGACTCTGATCAGACTGGGGGGATGCCCAGGCTGATCTGAGTCTTCCCTGAGCACACATGCCACTTTGTTCATTTTGTCGTGCCGCGGTTCATGTGCATTTTGAAAATACCAGGCCTCAAACTGGAGAAGATATTCAAGCCAGCAAATCCTGAGTTCAATGCCTGATAATGGATTTTTAACATAAAGATATAAGAAAAAATCAAAATCTCAAAAGTCTGAAATCAGGATCAGGCCTGAAAATATGAGGCTTAATGTACTCAAATCACCCGACACAGAATGGTCAGTTTTCTATTTTAAACTATTTATACAAACAGGGAAAACTGTGACCATACTGCATGGATGTGCAGGTTGATCCGAGTTTTTACTGTTTGCATATGCTGCAGCTCATATAATCAGGACTACTCAAGACTGTAAACAGAGCTTCAGACAAGACAGGGATAATTTTTCATATTTTTTTTTAATAAAATATGTTGTGACCCCTCATTAGAACCATCTCACCGAGATGGTTCTAATGCAGGGTAACAACATATATTTTCATTTAGAAATAAAAAAAAATGATCTCGGAATTATCCTAAAAAACAAATCTGATCTGCAGCTTTATGTAAATATGAATACAGTCAAACTTCAATGGCTCGAAACCTGATGGTTCGTTAACTCTGCCTGGCTAGAACTCATACCTGGGTCCCTTGAGGTCACTTTATACAGGAACTAACCCTAGATGGCTAGAGCTACCCTTGGCATGGTCCCAAGCCTGTTCGAGCCAATGAAGTTCTACTGTATATACTATCTGCATAAAGCTATGCAAATTCAACTGGCAATATGACATAAATAATACTTTATGCGATGATATGGTCAACTGACATATTAATAAAATATTAATGATCATGAAAATTATAAATAAGACAATATTTCAATACAATAAATTGAACAATGCTTAGCAACACTTCAGTTCAGTGAAACAGTAAACATATATGTGTTTACGTGGAATGCTACATTACACCCCGAGCTCCAGATTAGGTGGGGTTCTAAGGATAATTATGAAATGATTTTTCTTATTTTTCAATGAAAACATATGAGCTGCGACACGACAAAACCAACAATGTGGTTGTACGGGCAGCGCAGACTCAGATCAGCCTGGGCATCTGCCCAGTCTGATCAGAGTCTTCACTGTCCGCATAAAGGTAGTTTAGACCCTTAACGACCCTTTAAGCACTTAGCCAAGAGTCTGATCAGACTTGGCGGATGCCCAGGCTGATCTGAGTCTGCAATGGGTGGACAACCACTTTGTTGGTTTTCTCGTGTCCCAGCTCATATGTTGTGACCCCTCTTTAGAACCGTCTCAATGAGACGGTTCTAATGAAAGGTGAAAAGGTATTATTTTATGGAGAAATATGAAAAATTATCCCTAAATAAGCCCTGTTGCCCCTTCTTATCTGAAGCCCTGACACCCACCTCATGCTTGCATGGAAGCAGAGGTAAACAACTTGGCTGAAACGAACTTAAAGTTGTATAGGTACACCTGGCTGTTGAAGCCCGCCCAAAATAGGATCTTTTTCTTAAAGAAGAATTTGCTCCTACTGAAATTGACCCATATTAACCCTTTTTAGACTGAAAACACATTTTGGGATAAAATTCTGCAAACAATGCAGACCCAGAACAGACACTGCAGAATGCACTGTCTGATCAGAGTCTACACTATTTGCTTATAGAAATTTCTACGCAAAAAATATGTGAAACATTCACCAGAAACCCTGAAAACTAGAAATGGTCTCATCCAAATGATAAGGATGGACATGTCCACTGGTCAACAAAGGGTTAAGAAGGGAGGCAAATAATATAATTATGAGATCTCTTCCCCTGAAAGTGCACCGACTGACCTTAAAATTTTGATCAAATGCTAAAGCAGATGCAATAAAAATAACTCCACACAATTTTTTTTCATGTGTAAGCAGAATTTTCTCATCAAGGCAAGCATAATCCATAACTGTAAAACATAAGCAATTTTATCAATGTAACAATCAGGCCATGCTTATACTCATATATTGTCATTTTCTCACCACAATTCATCCAATTTTTCATAATTAATAGAAGGTCTCAGTCACTAAAGAAAATTGACTCCATATGATACACCTGAGAATGTCTAATTCTTAAATATGTAGTATATATTTGAGCCGCGACACGACAAAACCAACAATGTGGTTGTGCGCCCAGCGCAGACTTAGATCAGCCTGGGCATTCACCCATTTTTATCAGATTCTTTGTTTAGTGCTCAAAGGGTAGCTAAGGGTCTTAGCTACCTCCATGCGGACAGCAAAGACTCTGATCAGACTGGGCGGATGCCCAGGCTGATCTGAGTCTGCACTGGGCGCACAGCCACAATGTTGGCTTCGTCGTGCTGTGGCTCATTTGTTCTTTTTCGTTGAATAACAAGATGTACACCAGTAACATATTACAACAATTCTGACAACAAAAAGAAAACAGAAATGCTAATATAAGTAACTGTTTAACGAAACATAAATCAGCCGGGGATAATTCTCAAATGTGGAGACAATCTCCATTCTGAGCGACTGTCTCTGTTTTAGGTGACAAGTTCTGTTATAAAATACGCAGATCCTGAAACAATCAAATGTCCCTCGATCAGATGAATGTCTCTCGTTTTGGAGACAAAAATGTCTCCAATTTGGAGGATATTCTCCTCATCCGGAGACAATGTGATAAATGACAAATTTTTAGACTGCCCTACACAGTTTACTTTCAAAAAGGGCATATTAATACCAGATTGGGAGACACCAGTCCAACAAAATCTATTTTTTATCTGTTGCATCTAAAAAGTGCACCGTTGCGATTACTACAGAAATGCGTGACATACCCTGGTCAGTTTCTACATTTCAAACTTGTAAAAATTGTTTAGTTTCTTGGTGATTTTATTCTTAAGCAGTGCTTGTTGCAATAATTTTGCATGCAGAAGATACCAACTTGAATCTGAAACGCTATATCGAGCCCATTTCCTGTCTCCTGATTGGGAGACAGAATTTTAACATGTCGCGCAAAAAATGGCCAAAATGGCAATGTCCCCCGATGCAAAGAATGTCTTCATTTTTGAGAATTATCCCCAGCTGTAAATATCAGGCCAGTCCGAGTCGTGAACTTTAACTTTTCAAACCTGTCATACTAAATTACACACCATTGCAAACAGTGTAGATCCAAATAAGATGGCTCATAATGAGCATCTTATCAGTATCTACACTGTTAGCCGTTCTATTCATGATTTCTTTGTCATGCACCCCTTTTCTATACCAAGGACTGAAGTGTCAGTTTCAGACTCCTAAAGGTTGTAAAGGTAACACAGCTTGTATCTATTCATTTCATCATCACAATAAATACTCATATATAGCGTCTGGGATGTGATTTATCATAATATCCCACTGGCCTTTTTATCTTTACACTCCCAAACTCCAACTGAGGCCAACCAAAATAGTATGCGTGTTTAGAGCTACCGGTACATGCCATGCCAGAGTAAAACATGCATATGGTCAGGGTAAGTAGGGATCCTTTTTTTTTTTAACTCATTCATAACATACAAGGCCACTGGATGGACATACATGAATTGACTAAAATGTTTAGACAGATGCAAATCTTTAAACAAATTAATTTGCTTCATGGGGAGCAAATTCTTTTCATAGTATGTTGCATCCCTTTCAAAAGTCTATGCCAGTATTACCACCCCTTCAATTATCTCATTTTTGATAGGACATGAAAATAAATTTGTAAGGTTTCAAAAGAAAAAATAGGTAGGGTTTGGGTAACTTTAACACACATATTTGTTTACTTGGCCTGACCACAAATGGAACACAATACTGAAATAACATAAATGCAGAAATTTGATGAAAAAAGACAGGAACATAAATGGTTTAGTTTGAATTCATGACATCAAAACAAAACACTGACTTTCATTATCTCAAAGTCGAAGAGACCACATTTTTACTTTGAGATGACATAGTTTGAGAATTAAGGAGTTAAAATACAAAGAACATGAAGAAAACGTGACAAACCTGTCCAAAATTTACTCTGACATTAGCAGTTTATCTGAGATGTCAGTCAACTGTACCTATAAATAAATTCGGTAAGATTAATTCAATCATTTTATGTTTTATGCTCAATAAAAATATACTAAATAAACAAGGTTTATCAGTCATTTTATCAAAACTATGAAAACAAAACAAATTTCTTTACAGTAATATAAGATCTTTATTGTTTTTAACCTTTAATTTTTGATACTGATAATGCATTTATCAAAATGCCAGCTTCCAAGTCCAAAATTTTGAACATTTTAAACATGCGAAACCTTCTTTATGTTTATCCAGTTTTCATAAAATTTTCACCAGTAATGTTCCCTCAATATCAGTTTATTACCTTACGCTTGTTTTCATTACCAGGTTCACCTTTATCAAATCTTCCACACTTTCATTAAATATTGTTAACATGAGCATTGTTTTACAAAAACTATCAAACTATATACATCAGTGTTAGTTTCTTAATAAAATGTTTAAGTAAGTGCCAGCACCAACTTATACCATTTTATCATATGACGTCGCATCTGAGAGTGTAATAAAGGCATGCATTAAAAACAATAATCCACTAGTGGATTCAATACGCAAATTACGCCGTAAAGTTATGCGTTGACGTCCATAAAACATAGCATTTTCTAATGGCGAAATCGTGACGTTTTAGTGCAAAATTTGCTAATAAAATGCAATTTTAGTGTCATATGATAAATAGAATCTTGCATTTGTGCTCCTGTGTTATTGAATTTATTAAACTCATTGTAGAAAACGATAAGATGCTCGGCAGCAGAGCCTAGCATCTTATCTTTTTCCCCAACTCGTTTAATAAATTCAATAATACACAAGCACTCATGCAAGATCCTCTATTTATTGCATGATAAAACAAATATAGCCAAACCTGTCTTAAAGGTCATCTCTGTTGAGCGAAAACCTGTCTTAAAAAGCCAAACATTCATTATCTTAACGTAGCATTTCCAGAATAAGTTGACCTGTCTTAAGCAAGCACCTGCCTTTCTGCCTTTCCCTTGGGTAATTGCTTAAAACACATTTGACAATTGACCTTTTCATGAATTAAGAAAGCACCTGCCTTACGCAGATTTTTGCCTTTCTCATGGGTGATTGCTAAAGACAGGTTTGACTGTATTCTCTTTCAAATCCAATAGCGCAAAATAAATTCGCATTTTTCATCTCATGTGCAATCACTCAAGCTCACAATTCTTTGGTCTACATAGCTTGTCCTACTCATGTCCATTAATCTCTTAATTCAACTTACAACAGAAACAACATGTTCTCTTCTTCTTTTCTTTCGGTGCTATTTGATTCTGTGTAAAGGTCAAGAAAATTTGCTCCAGGGTCGTCTGATGTACAGAGTAATCTTCTACTTGATATTCCACTTTTGCTTTTTCCATCACTCCGAATATCTGCCCAAGTTTAGCGTTGTCATCCGGAATTTGGAAATCTATATATCCTTCGCTGCTTTCGAACACTGATGAGTTTGGGAATGTCATAGTGATGTACTCAATCAGTCTATCACCGCTAGCAACCATCCCACTTTCGTCAAGGGCCATGCGACAGAAGAGTGTGTAACCGTGGCCAAATTTACTCTTAAGGTGCTGTGGACTGCCGAAGCAGACAAACTGACCATTGACCATGATCACTATCTTAGTGCAAAGGGCATCACACTCCTCCATGCTACAAAAGATAAAGTATCATATGAGCCACAACACTCAAAACCCACAAAATGGCATGTGCACCCAGCGAAAACTCAAATCAGCCTGGGCATCCGCCCAGTCTGATTAGAGTCTTTGCTGTCCACATCAAGGACATTTTATAGCTTAGACCCTTAGCTACTCTTTAAGCACATAGTGAAGACTCTGATCAGACTGGGCAGATGCACAGGCTAACCTGAGTCTTTGCTGCGCACACAAGCCACTTTGTTGGTTTTGTCATGTCCCGGCTCATATATTAACTGCCAAAGTGAATGCTGGGAAAGAGGTGCCTTAGTACATTGTATAGATCCTGATAAGACTGAAAGCAGCAGTCTTTTCATGGTATTCTGCAAAAATTCTTGGAAAAATCAACCAATATTTGAATTTGGAACTATTAGGCAGTGATCAGCTGCTTGAGTGCATGGCCCAGTCTCTTCAGACAATATTTTGGGCTATACTGAGCCATCTTCTAGAGAGAAGGAGAGGTAAAAGTAGGACAGGACAGGTGAGTGTAAAAAAGAAAAGCATCTTAATCTCAAACCTGCTGCAAGCACAACATACTTTATGAAGATAAAAAGTAATGGGTACACCTTCAAGCTTTTTCTGCAATTTTTACAATGGGAAACAACTTTTGTGACTTTCTGTTTGCTTCTATATACAGCCAGAGAATTATCATCAAACTTCAACTACCCCCCACCCCCTCCTTCCTCCCCCACCGATATATTTATCATTCGCTCTATATTCAACCAGAGAATTATCATCAAACTACCCCCTCCCCGCTCTCCCCTATATTTATACAGAGGCTGAGAGCACTATGAAAAGAAACCTCAGATTTTGTATGGCACTAACACTGACTGGCTGAATAAAATGTCAAAGTCCTGTGAATACATAACATATTTATCCTAATAAATGCCCCTGCTCTAATAAATGCCCCTGCTCTAATAAATGCCCCTTGCCTCTTTTCCGAAAAATAATGTTATATTAACTTGCATGAATTCCTGTTTGCTTCTCTAGAAAAGGTACTCTTTGAAATGGGTTCTTCTCTTAAAGGAAAGAATTTGCTCCTAGAGGAGCAAATTCTTTCCTTTAAGAGTTGACCCCTAATGGGAAGGGAGGCAAAAACAAAAGAGTTGCTTCCTCTAAAAGTATATCAATCAACTCTATATTGCTTATTAGAGGTATTTTGACAGTGGCTGATTTACTACACTTTAGGCTCTAAATAATGCTCCCATTTTGCAAAATGCAAAACCCCCAGGGTGTTTAATAGGATTAATACAGTATGAAAGTACCAACCTATGAGATGTGAGTACCAGGGTTCTTCCACTCGCTCGAACCTGTGACAGAACATTCCAGAGTTGTCTTCTTGCCCCAGGATCCATCCCTGTTGTTGGTTCATCCAAAAATACAAATGGCGGGTCCCCAATCAGTGAGATTGCTGTGGACAGTTTACGCTTGTTACCACCACTGAAAGAACATGTTACATTTGTATATGCTTATTACCACCACTGAAAGTACATGTTACATTTGTATACGCTTGTTACCACCACTGAAAGAACATTTTACATTTGTATATGCTTATTACCACCACTGAAAGTACATGTTACATTTGTATACGCTTGTTACCACCACTGAAAGAACATGTTACATTTGTATACGCTTGTTACCACCACTGAAAGAACATTTTACATTTGTATATGCTTATTACCACCACTGAAAGTACATGTTACATTTGTATACGCTTGTTACCACCACTGAAAGAACATGTTACATTTGTATGCGCTTGTTACCACCACTGAAAGAACATGTTACATTTGTATTCTGATACATATGACCAGGAGCTCCTGTAGCTCAGTAGGTGTTCGCTGGCCTACTGATCTAGCAGTTCTGTGTTCGAGCCCCACTGTAGGTGGGAATCTTTTCAGTGGGAATCTTTTCAATCGTAAATGGGGTTACATTGCACACAGCCATCCATTATCACCCACCCATCGTCCTGATATGACTGAAATACTGTTAGAAAGGACGTAAAATCACAAGTCATCCATCCATCATCCATGCATATGACCTACACAACCAAGGGAAATATGAGCCGCGACACGAGAAAACCAACAATGTGGTTGTGCGCCCAGCACAGACTCAGATCAGCTTGGGCATTTGTCCAGTTTAGTCAGACTCATAGTTAAGTGCTCAAAGGGTAGCTAAGGGTCTAAGCTACCGCCATGCGGACAGCGAAGACTCTGATCAGACTGGGCGGATGCCCAGGCTGATCTGAGTCTGCGCTGGGCGCACAACCACATTGTTGGTTTTCTCGCGTCGCGGCTCATATATAGTGGAGGTAGGAAGCAATAATTTTACCCTCCCCACTCTATCTTCCATATAAAAAAATAATTTTGTTAAAATGAAATCTTTACTTAATTCTGATGCCTCCCACCCTCATGGCGTAATTATTATTTGTACAGTTTTCTTTATGGTGTAGGATGCAGTGCTGAGTTGGGGCTTATGCCTGAAAGCCTCAAGACGAATCAAAATATATTGGAAGGACATGTGAATATTTTTCCCATATGTAGTAAGAATTCATTAGAATCTGCTAAGCTAGATCAAATCAAGAGGGGCCTACACTCTGTCTCATCCACTGCCCTTATAAACACAAAGGCTATGAGAAACTTCCTTTTAAGCTAGGTCTACTGAGAAATCAAAAGAAAATTTCTATTATCACCATCACTAAATATTCAGACAAACAGGTCTGAGCAAACATTGTAGACCCAGATCAAATTGCTTCTCTAGGAGCAATCTGATCAGAGTCCACAACATTCGCTATTCCCTAAGCATCACCTGTGTAAAATACACTTTCTATGAATTTTCAAACAATAATTGTCTTCGGGTGTCCAAAATTGTAGGGTCATTATGGTTATAAACTCTTTCTGATTCAACTGCTTTTTTGTATTTGCTCTATTTGTTGCGATTGTAGACAGTTAGACCATGGAACATCACAAATAAATCTAAAGGATAACTAGAAATGTTTTTCAGAAAAAAACTGATGTCCCCCCACCAGCCCGTTTCCCATCCCCTCTAATGTATAAAAAGCCTGTACAAATAAAATATCTATGCAAGTTTGGACAACATCCATCCGCTGGTTATAAAGATATCCTACATAGAAGACTATGTCCTTCAAAAATGGGTCATGGTCACCAATTACTAAACCAGTCTTAAACCTGTCACAATGATACATTCATGCAAGTCTGATGAATATCCATCCACTGGTTCAAGATATCTCATTTTTAAGACAGAAAAATACGCATTTGTAAGATAGCTTTTGACCTGGAAAATGGGGTCAAGGTCACCAAAATTTTGTTCAGCACTTAAACTTGTCCAAATCATGTATCTACGAAAGTTTTGAGAAATACCATCCATTGGTTCAGGAAATATTGTGGGTACAAGAAATTGCCATGTTAGTCCTCCAGTGACCTTTAAAATAAGGTCAAGGTCACCAAAATCTAAACAGCTTAAAAACTTGTCCCAATCATGTATCCAGGAAAGTTTGGTGAAATTCCATCCATTGGTTCAGGAGATATAGTGGGTACAAGAAATTGTCATCCAAGTCCTCCAGTGACCTTGAAAATGAGGTCAAAAACTTGTCCCAATAAAGTATCCATGCAAGTTTTGTGAAATTCCATCCATTGGTTCAGGAGATGTAGTGGGTACAAGAAATTGTCATCTGAGTCCTCCAGTGACCTTGAAAATGAGGTCAAGGTCACTAAAATCTAATCAGCTCTTTCGCTTGTCCCAATGATGTATCCATGCAAGTTTGGTGAAATTCCATCCATTGGTTCAAGAGATATCGCGCCTACAAGAAATTGTCATCTAAGTCCTCGTGGGACCTTGAAAATGAGTTCAAGGTCACCCAAACAGCTCATAAGCTTGTCCAAATGATATATCCATGCAAGTTTGAAAAAATTCCATCAATTGGTTCAAGAGATATCGTGCATACAAGAAATTGGGTACAAGAAATTATCATCTAAGTCATCCAGTGACATTGAAAATGGGGTCAAGGTCACCAAAATCTGATCAGCTCTTACACTTGTCCCAATGATGTATCCATGCAAGTTTAGTAAAATTCCATCTTTGTCATCTAAGTCCTCCTGTGACTGTGACCTTGAAAATGAGGTCGAGGTCACCAAAATTTAATCAGCTCATAAGCTTGTCCCAATGATATATCCATGCAAGTTTGGTGAAATTCCATCCATTGGTTCAAGAAATATCGAGCATACAAGAATCTGTCACGCCGACGCCGACGGGATCCGCACTGAAAACAATATGTCCCCCCTCACCTTTGGTGGGGGGACATAATATGCCATACTTTGAACATACAACTATCCTTCAGGAGCAGTCTGATTTGCGTCAACAATGCTTGCACATGCATGTTTGTCCTAATATTAAGAGTAACCAAGATAACTCACCTGTACACTCCAGCTTGTTTTGCTGCATGTTTCTTTAACATGAGAGTGTCTATAAGACTTTGAACAACACTTGGGATCTGAGAGTTTTCAATACCCCGCAGTCTGGCATACATGTATAGTGTTTCTTCTCCTGTCATCTGATCAATAAGAGCATCAAACTGGGGACAGTAGCCGAGATTCTGCTGAACCTTGGTAAAAGAACAAAGTGACTCTGTTACAGAAAGCCAGAGCTCCAGATAAGAGGGGGTATTGAGGATAATTCAAAGATAATTTTTCTTATTTCTCAATGAAAACATATGTTGTGACCCCTCATCAGAACCGTCTCGGTGAGACGGTTCTAATAAAGGGTCACAACATATGTTTTTATGGAAACAACATATGTTTTTATGGAAAAATATCCCTGAATTAATTATCCCTGTTACCCCTTCTTATCTGGAGCACTGATGAAAGAGGAAAGAAATGCTATACACCGTAATGGGACACCTGAAAATAACAAATTTTCCATCTGGGACAAATGGAAAATTTATTATTTTAGGTGTCCCAATACTTAAAGATTTACACCCTCAATATTCTACTAACTTTTAAATTTCTCACAAAACATTATATCCTAGGCATGATAATGATTGCTATCAGAAGTACATTTATCTGCCAAATTTATGATTTGTGATGGTCACTGAAAATAGGAGAATTTAAGAAAATACACAAAAAGAGCGGCAATAGCGGGTCACCATTCCCGCCAAAAATGAAGACTGGATACGCCCAGCAATCATAGTTAATCAGGTTAAAGCTATATCATGAATAATTTTAAGCCCTTTCTTTACTCACTTCAGACAATTATTGGTTGAAAAGAACTCACGTGCACAGATTAGAGGTTAATGCTATTGTAAAGTTATTTACTCCACCAATCATAAAATTCAAAACATGCTTGCAGGAACGCCTATGGGAGTCAATCAATTTATGACGACAAAGTATTCGTGAATATTCAAGAAGGGTACGCATTGATATATCGTCTCTGCCTCCGTAAAAAAGATGTTTTCGCTGAAGATTTTTTGAACACATCTTAATTATGTTGCATACAACTAACCAGTTTCATAATTTTGTGATTATTTTGTAATGAAATACGAGGGAGTATACCTTTAAGCTTATTAGGGGTATATTCAAGATTATTTTGGAAGGGAAAACCCATCTTATCTCAGAATTACAAAAGACTGAACTAACGTATTAATCCTATTAAACACCCTGCTCTAGTAAAGGCCCTCTGTTTGTTTTCCGAAAAACAATGTTATATTAACTTGCATAAATTCCTGTTTACTTCTCTGGATGAGAAGCTCTTTGAAATGAGGTCTACTCTTAAAGGAAAGCATTTAGAGGAGCAAAGAGTTGACCCCCACACTTTCTTAGAACATAGACAAAAATAGTAGAGTTACTTCTTCTTAAAGTTTAGCCCTTCATATTAAATAGAAGGTCTTACATGGGTGGTCATTTTATATGAAATTTATGAAACGAGCCTTCGGTGAGTTTCATAAATTTCATATGAAGTGACCACGAGTGTAAGATTCTGTTTATCATATGACCATGTAAAATGGAATTTTAACGCCTTCAAACTGAACATTATTTTATTAAGAAAACGCACTGTTGACATGGACGTTGTCAATGACGTTACGTGTACGGGCCAAAGTGTTATTACACGTGTGGTCATATGATTTTTATGACACAACGTTATCCACTGAATAACAGAGACGTCATATGATAATACTGTTTATTAGGGGTATTTTGGCAGTAGCTGGTTTACTACAATTAAGGCTCTAAATAACGCCCCCTTCGTAAAATACAATGTCCTCCGGGTTGTTCAAAAGGATTAATATGGTAAATACAAAAGGTCAACCCACTACCACCACCACTAGCTTAAAGCTGAATACATATGGTACCAATGCCACACATACAAACAGTAGAGACAGACACCAGAGAGCACTGGTGAAGTTTTACAAAGTAAATATACATACCTTCTTGATATCACTTTTGACTGAGAATTTGTTGAGATAGGCACTCCCAGACGAGAGAATCTCATCACCCGTCAACATCTTGAAGGTCGTTGTTTTCCCTGCACCATTCTGACCCAGCAGTCCAAAACATTCCTCTTTTGCTATTCCAACGCTAACGTTCTTAACTGCATGAAAATGTCCTTGACCATAGTATTTGTGCACATTCTGAATAAGAAAACAAACATATGAAATATGCAGCATTTACATACATTTGTATACTGAACAAAAAAGAAATGTTACATTATCATTCAAATCATTTAATTTTATATATTTACAATCTCAATGTATTTATTGAAAAGCCCTATAGTAAACCATTAGATCGTAATGTAGTTTATACTTCAATAACTACATCGGTACACAGGAAGTTACATGAGGTTAAGTGACGTCAAAATAAACAATGGTTCTCTCCAATCTGATTGGACATAGGCGATGTTATGATGTCGTGGACACTGTTCAGCATTTAGTAGAAAAACTGTGTATAAATATTTTTCAGCTTCAACTGTAGCCCCTAACGCAAATTTGCAGTCCATTTATAAACAGAAAAGAATGTAAATATAAACAATGAGCTTCATTTTTCTGGTGTTTATCGAAGTATAAACTACATTGGATCGCTAGCAAAGTTTACATGAACCCCGAAGGGGTTCACTTACTTTGCACGCAACCCAATGTAGTTTATACTTCGATAAACACCATTCGGGGTTCATGTAAACTTTGCTAGCGATCCAATGTAGTTTATACTTCGATAAACACCAGAAAAATGAAATTCATTCTTTAACTATTTTTTTCAGAAACACTTCATTTAAATTTCAAAATTTAACCAAGGCTACAAACTTGCCAGGTATTCCCTGCGAATATCAACAGATGCAGACACACTACCAAATAATTTTTTTTAAGTTTATTTTTGATTCTTTGCATCCTGTAATGTCAAAAAATTTAAGCATAAATGTATGAAACATTTCTGGGTTTTTCTGTTCAGTATATACAGTAGAACTTCAATGGCTCAAACCCTGATGGCTCATAAACCCTGCCTCACTAGAACTCTTTCTTTGGCTTCTAGAAGTCACTTTATATAGAAACTAACCCTAGATAGCTAGAACTAATCTTGGCTGGAACTTTTCATGGTCCCCACCCAGTGAATTTCTACTGTATTCCCTAATGTATTTAAGCTTTTAGCACCCCCCACACCGCTGGCGCCTCCCAAAATGACCCTAAATATGTAAATAAGCCATACTAATATTGCTATAAAATGATTTTATTTCCTTTTAAAACAATTCCTAAAATCTCGACCCATCTTATAAGACAGATCTAGATTTCTTAGCTGTTTTGGAGGAAAGAAAAAGCACTGTCTTATAGTCAAGTAAAGATGGTAATTGAGCTGCGACATGACAAAACCAACAAAGTGGCATGAGGGCCCAGCGAAGACTCAGATCAGCCTGTGCAGCTGTCAAATCTAATCTGAGTCTTCCCTGTGGGCTTAAAGGGTAGCTAGGGACTGAGCTAGCCCCATGCGGACAGAAAAGACTCTGATCAGACTGGGCAGATGCCCAGACTAATTTTAGTCTATGCAGGGCGCACAGGCATCTGCCCAGTCTGGGCATCTGCCCAGTCTGATCAGAGTCTTCACCATGCGCTAAAAGGGTAGCAAAGGTTCTAAGCTAGGGCCATGCGGACAGCAAAGACTCTGATCAGACTGGGCAGATGCCCAGACTGATCAGAGTCTTTGCTGGGCGCACATGCCACTTTGTTGGTTTTCTCGTGTTATGGCTCAAATGATTCTCAGAACTCTTTCAGCTGTCTCGTACAGTGTCACTATAACTGTAACACCACTTCTGAAACATGATCATGATATATTATATGACCACAATGTAACACACAGAATTTCATTGGCTGAATCAACATCACGTGCCATTCAATATTATACAATTATTGACCTTTGTTGAGGTGAATATGCAGTTTTATTGACCTGCAAACATCATATTGACCGGCACGAAGCGGAGGTCAATATGTTATGCTTGTAGGTCAATAAAACTGCATATTCACCGAAATAAAGGTCAACAATTGTTTTATTATATGATAACTCTAAATTCAGTTTCTTTAGATATTTAGAATGGTACTACATGGTATTATCTCGCGACATTTTGCCATTAACATTAACATAAATCAGATGTTACGTCACAAAAATACAATGACGTCAGTGTCAAAGTAATATTCACTGACAAGCCGGTGAATATCACAAAATATTGACCGGCACGTGACGTCAAAGCAGCCAATGAAATTGATGTTACATCTTGGTCATATAATAACTAGCAATATAGATCCGCCAGCCAGTCAATATTACTTTTTTAAGGAGAAGAGCTATATAAATTATAAGCTTTCATTCTGATCCTATTACTTTATGTAATTGTGTTGTTTATATGTTGTAATGTGCAGTTTTGAAAGAATGTTGAAACCAATATTACTTTTATCCTGTGCTCGTTTGTATTTCATGAAGTGACATTGCATAAGCATAAATGTTAATGGTGTTAACATTGGGAAATTAAACAAGCTGTCCTGTAAGCTGGTCAGTTTTAGTTGAACAGCTGAACTTAGAAACATCATATAAAGCCCCAGATCCAGGGGTTGGTCTTTCGGGCTTCAGCTCTGCCATCTGGGCCTCTAAGTTTTGTATAATATGTAGGTCTCCAGATAAAAATGAGTACATGTATCTGATGACATTTTCAGATAATTTATTCATGTGGTTAGATTAAAATATATGTTGTGACATCTCAGCATCTCATTAGAAATGGCGATTCTAATAAGATATCACAACATTTATTTCAAGGCAAAAAGACACAATCTAACAGTCTAGTCAAACTGATCCCTAATTATGTCATCTATTCCCCCCCCCCCTCCCACCCCCCTCAACACACACACATATCTCAGCACCTCCCAGCCCCACCAGTTGTCCAGAGCTCCACCAGTATATGGTGGTCTGGATCGAGGCCTGATATAATAAAACAGTTATTGAACTTTGCTGAGGTGAATATGTGTTGGTCAATATGCAGTTTGCAGGTCAATAAAATGGCATATTCACCTCAACCATGGTCAATAATTGTACAACAATTCCTACAATGGAATACAAGGCAGATGGGAATATTTCTTATTGCTTTCCGAAGAAACAGTGAGACTTTTCAGTGAAACTGAAACAAGTATCACCACCAGTGGCCACTAGTGAAACAAGAGGGCCATGGGGCCCTGAATCGCTCACGAGTAAAAAGGTCAAAGATCAAACTAGGGTCATCATTTGAATAAACTTAATACTTTGAAACTGTCAAAATATGAAAGACAATGGTTAAAGGTCAAAGAATGACCTTGACCTCTATAACTCAAAAATGTTGGTGTACTCATTTAGTTGACTGTATTTATCATTTTTTGCACTTAAATCTTCTACAAGTTACATGAACTCTTATGACTGACAAACCTAGACTGTTTTGACAGTACTTGGGACCCAATGCCACATACCAAGTTTCAAGGCCATTGGTCATTGGCCATTGGTTCTAGAGAATAAGATTTTTTAAGGTTTGTACCTTATATGGGCATGGCGGCCAAGTTGGTTATGTGACCTGGACCATTTGAACCACATTTTGTTCTCACAAGCCCTGGAGGATCCATATGAAATTTGGTAACAACTGGCCCAGGGTCTTCAGAGGAGAAGTGGTTTGACACTGTGAATGGACTGAGCCTGCCTTTACTATAAGGTCCCCTAGTAGTTAACAAATCTCATACCTTCAAAACAATGGAGTCCGTCTGAAGCAGGGTATCCATGGGAGTATCAGTAATTCTTGCTTTCTCATCTGCAACATCGCTATCATCAGTGTGTCCGAGCGAACTTTGTCGTGACAGTCGAAGGTCAGAAGTGGAGCCAACCGAAGATGACCTAGATCTAGAGTTCATGCTGGCCCAAATTCTTGTGAAAATGCCAGCCTCTGCTATCAGAACCAAGGCAAAGTAGAAGATACCTTGCAAAGCCATAAAAGTCACCTGTCGGCCCACCCCTGGTTTTTCCCAGCTGAGGAAATTATCGTAAAATGTAAAGCAAGTGCCACCACATTGATCTAAAAATAGAAAGTAACAAAACCATTAAACATCCTGTCATACTAAGCAGTATTCTATCATGCTTTTTCACCATTTCTAAAACTTATCATGAAATATATTATCATACAAATTTACATTTTTTTTTAAATTTTTCTTTTCATTGCCGGTCTCGATAGCTCAGGGGTAGAGCGTCTGCTTCAGGAATGGAAGGTGGTGACTTCGAATCCCCGCCGAGCCATACCAAAGGCGTAAAAAATGGTACTAGGAGCTCCCTTGGCTGACACTCACCTATAAAGGGTAGTCCTAGGAAAATAAAGTTTAGTCATCAGGTAAGTATAATTTGTTACTGGATACCTTGTTTGTTGCAATGAAGCTCAACAGAGCTTTTGTTGTCTGTTTCTAATATGCGACGTTAAATAAAGCTTCTTTATCTTTATCTTACTGCCTATGCTTGGAGCAAATCTTCTATACATGAATACAACTGTGTGATCTGAAGGCATGTGCTTGCAGTGTAGATATAGATTGGCAAGCACATCCACATACTCTTATCAGTCTTTCATGTACCCATACACAACCTATAAATCCTGAGGAACATACTGTGTTTATTTGGTTACAAGGCAGGGTCTTTTTCCCTCCAAACCAACCCCAAATATCTACATCCACCTTATAAGATGGATCTAGATTTTTGAGATTGTTTTGGAAGGGAAAACCCCATTTAACTGAAGAACTGATTCAAGGATGTTTAGATATTTTGAGTCCTTTATGAGGGGCAAACATCCTTTTGGAGAGGCAAATACCCTGTCTTATAGTCAAATAATATGGTATAAAGCACTGCTCCAGATAAGAAGGGATAATTCAGGGATTATTTTCCATATCTCTCCATAAAAGAATATGTTGTTATCCCTCATTAGAATGGTCTCGTTGAGACAGGTTCTACTGAAGGGTCACAGCATATGTTTTGGTTGAGCAATAAGAAAAATTATCTCAGAATTATCCTCAAACCTCAACCTTATCTGGAGCTCTGTATAGTACCAGGTGAAGATTCTGATCAGTCTGCACAGGCACATACACTGATATGAGAAATTGCTGTATGCCCAGGGCTTACGGCCAGTTTATTATGTGATGCTACTCATTTTTTGAGAATTCGAAACATTATTTTTTTCCAGGTAGGTAGATAAGCAGGCAGATATTATTCCATTCTTTTAATATGGATTTTTTTTTTCTTTTTGACAATGTACTCTGTTTTACCCATAATTTTGCACAGAACTTCGTGACATCCACTAAAATTATGAGGCAGATATAAGATTTTAGAAAATACAGAGATACAAGCCCTACATGCCCAAAAATAAGAGACAACAAAATTTATGTCTGCAAAATTTCAAAATATGTTTCATCCAAGCAATATCATGTTAAGAATTCAAACACTATAGGGCAAAAAGTGAAGCTCCAGATGAGGTGGCTCATGATGAGCCACCACATCTAGATCTACATTGCATGCAAATTCAACTATCTTCATTTCTGGCACTATATGTGTTAAGTTCCTCAGAATTGACCTGTCAGTCAAATAAGGTAAAAACCTTTAAAAAACAAATGCATGTGTGCTTTTGTGACAAAAGTTTCTTTAGCGAATATGCTCAAATTCGAAAAGAGATGCCATAATCTCATTCATCTAAGAAAAATCTTGTGTTTTTGCAATACATACTTGGAAAGCAGCAGCCAAATGAAGCATTGGATGGCAGGACTGAACAGACAAGCTTGTAGTTATAGCTCTCACAGGTGTCCTTGAACCCTGCATTGGTATACATGTCCATCAGAGCAGACCCCAGGTCAAAGTTTGGCAGAAGAATCATGAAGATCCATTCCAGGCCTTTACCAATGTCTTCTGTGCCCAGCTGGGGGATACTCAGTACATAGACGGCCAACAGGAACACAAGACCTAGATAAAAAAAAACAAAGGAAGTGTAATAAAGAGGCATATGGAGATTGTTTTCATATGCAAGTTCTGCACTGACAATGACTCATATGTATTACAAAATGTCAAAGGTACACTGGTGGTGGGTCACAAAATTTTGGTGGTCCAAACCACAACTTTGGTTTGGCCACTTTCTAGAGTTCTGCCATATATTTGGCATTCTGAATAAATAATTGCACTGAATTGATATCTCATCAATTCTTTTCCTTAAAAGAATAAACTGAGCACAAAATGCTTTTCCTACATTTGACTCAAACAGAATTGAGCAGCCACATGAGAAAACAACAGAGTGGCATCCGCGCCCAATGTAGACTCAGATCAGCCTGGGCATCCATCCAGTCTAAGCAGAGTCTTTGTTTTGCGCTTAAAGCTATGGGTCTAAGCTAGCCCCAAGCAGACAGTGAAGACTCTGATCAGACTGGGCGAGTGCCCAGGCTGATCTGAGTCTGCCTGGGTGCACATGCCATTTTGTTGGTATTCTCATGTCGCGGCTCAATTATTAAATTTTGGCTAACTATTTGCATAAGCTTGAATTTCCACTCAAACTGAAATCATGTATTTACTGGTAATGCCTCATTCTGCACAGATTATGTCAGATTATCACTCATCATCTGAAAATCTGCTATCTTGCATATATGCTATAAATTATATATGCTCAATAACACACCACAATCAGATGTACTAAGATCTGATCATTATCAGTCATGATATAATTCATCCAAACCATTTTGGTTTAAATAATATGTATTAATATTTACATTATCAGTGTAGAGCTCTCTGTTAACCCAATTAAGTGATGCGGGCGTCAATGTTGTTTAAAAGTCAATAATTACATTGTATCACGCGCTTCAGAGTGACAGCTCATCTCACTAACTAGCACATGAAATCTACAACATTCCATGTACTTGAATGGCTAGTAAACATTGAGTGACAGCTCGCTACGACTACTTGCACGCGAAATTTACAGCAGGAGGTGGAATTTACCGGTAGGCAGTGACAATGCGGCTGTTCCAAACTATTGCTAAATTCGGCCGGTAATGTTTTTTAAACAATCTTTATATATGTATTTCTTAATTTTGTTTATCTTTTTATTGATCAAAAGCATCGTTTAATAATATAAATATAAGGAATGAATGTTATTTTTTAAACGTTTACTGAAGTATAAACTACATCGGGTCACGAGCAAAGTTTACGTAAACCCCTTCGGGGTTCACTTACTTTGCTTGTGACCCGATGTAGTTTATACTTCAGTAAACGTTAAAAAAATAACATTCATTCCTTAAATGAATCTGTGTATATACATTTACACGTATACACATGATCAGTTCATTTTCAGAATCTTTTATATGCTCCATGACAGTCTGCATGAAAACCTAGAAACTTGCATGAAGTACAGTCAAACCTGCTCATCTCTATCAAGGGGTCACTGTGTTTAGCAGCCAAATTTTTCAGTTCCTCTAAACCAAAATACAGCGCAAATGAACCTGTATTAAGGCATCACCTGTCTTAAGAAGCCAATTATTTTGGTTTCCCCTTGGGTGACCCTTAAGGCTAGTTTTACTGTATCTACAACATTGTGCGGAAAAAAGACTGGCAGGAATCGTACCTTGACTGGCAGTAATCCAAAAGATGCAGATGAAATGGCAATCAGTGTGGACCCTGCTCAGACTGCTCCTCTAGGAGCAGTCTGATCTGGGTCTACACTGTTTGCTCAAACACATAGACTGTTACAGCATTAAGGCTTATTCTTAAACCTGGCTTGTCCCTGCGTATAAACTCACCTGAGCCAAGGTTGATCATGGAGACGACCACCATACCAGTCGCTGGTACTTTAAACAGGTAATGCAGTAGGTAAACAAATGGTAGAACCGCCCATCCATACATCATAAATATCAGGAACACAATCCCAAGGCGGCCATTGTTCACATATGCCTCTGTACCAAATATAGCAAATACTATGAGGATACATAGTACAGGTATTGTGTAGTTTAGAATGTCCCATACAAAGGTAGACAACCAGAACGCCCCCGGTCCAACACCACTAACAACCTGCAGGTGCTTGGCACCAACAGCCCTCTCCCTGATTAAAAATATGATAAAACTGGTTGACATAAAAGCCATTCCAAACAAAACACTGATAGCAATGGTAAATCCTGTTCCACTGGTCGAGAAAAATACCCTTCTTGAGTTATCGTTCAGTTTCTTCGGAAACGGATGATTGGTGGTGTGTATATTGTATGCATCATTTGTGAAGTAACGTAGCATTCCGTTCATCATATAATGCAAGGAAATTGCAATACCATGATATGGTTGGTCATTAAAGTGAGATGTTACTTGGCTTGGTGTTGCATACTCGAAATCTCCAGAAACTATATATCTAGTGTTAAAAGTAGAATCTCCAATGTCTTGTTTCTTTGTTAGATAGTAACTGTCCATGGTAGAATAGGTAGCTCGATTAACCTTGTCGAAGCTTGTAAACTGATTCTTGTAGGAATTAGCAAGAGCTGTATTGTCCGTGTTTGCTGCTGTTCCATCACTGTACGAGACTATGAAGTCAGAAAATCGCTGGTAGTCAAGCGCTAAGGCTGGCTCATCACCGACACTTGGTATGGTTTTCTCAACAGCGAGAGCCATTACTGTAAAGACAATCGGCAGAACTAGCTGCACTACTGTGATGACCTTGTTACGCCATGAGTGTATGAATTTCTTTATAAACATCCCGTAAAACTGTTGACACATCAATGTGAAGCCGGAGTTCTTGTGTACATCCTTATTATAGCCTGAAAAAAATACAGTAAAACCCCAGTGACTAGAACTCAAATAACGCAGTTACTGTGGTTAACTAGAACTAATTTTACCAACAATTAGTATAATTTCTGATCCGTCAGTTGTCTTTATATTACAGTCTTTCCTTGTTGAAAAATTCAGAATGTACTGGATTAATACTGTAAAGAGTATCAGTAAATTGGATACTTATTTGTCTTTTAAGAGTAAATTCTGTATAGAAGGGTACCTTGATACAATATCAAATAGAATTCACAGGGTTTGGTATACAAAAACAATAGATTCACGGTGGAGACCGGCAGATTTAGCAAAAACACTTTGAAAGACTTTGTTTATTTTGTAAAAAAAAAACAACAAAACCTTTCAGTAGAAGATGAAATGCATGTCTTAGTTCACTGTCCTCTGTATGCAAAATCTTGCTTTTTCCCTAACATTTGCACCCCTCCTTTGTAAAACACCTGGAATTCGCACATCCTTTTCAAAAGTCTGAATATGGGCCTGCAAACTCAGTGCTCCAAAAAGAGAGATATTTGACAATACTTCAAACAGAGTGGTTACTCCCACTAACAAGAATTTGGCAGAAGGCCGTGTCTCATCTGGCAGTGCAAAAACAGCTGAATGAGAACTCTCACTAACACGAATTCAGCGAACCCTGTGTCAAACAGAGCTGATCCAGAAAACTCAACAAAAATTTACATTGAGGCCAACACCAGAAAAGTTATACTTATGCCTCCCACTCTGCTAGTCACTGGCAAGACAATAACTTAGTTGCGACCCTCATTAGAACTGCCTCAATGAGGCAGTTTTAATCAGAGGTCACAAAATGCTTTTAGCTTAAAAGCTTGAAATTAAGAAATATCATCCCAAAATTATCCTTAACTCAAATTTGCATTCTGGGTACTTTTTGTCGTCTGCTGAAATTGTCGTCTGCATAAAAAATCAAGAATATTTTGACAATATTGGTCTAACTAACTCGTGTAGAAATGATATCTAGGCAGCAAACAGTTTGGATCTCAGATCAGGCCCCACATTTGTGGGGCCTGATCTGGATCCAAACTGTTTGCCCAGATACCCCTAAAGGGGTATCCCGCATGGAATGGGTTAAATACCCACCTACTTGACCTCAATTGGAACTCCTCTGCCAATTCCATGAATCAGACCTAGGACGTATATTGCTCGACAACTTAAATCATATGACTGTTGTTAGGAACAAGGAGATAAACAATGATTGCCGCAACTGTTTCACCAAGCAAATAATAATAATAGAAGAAACAAATGTATTTTTTGTCTCAGCACCAATAACTGACTGTATTGTTTAGCCAACAGCAAAGCAACAAATGAATGTCACAGGCTGGGAATTAATTATCATATGTAGATGTAGAGAGCTACAAGTCTTTGGGTACTTGTTCTGGCAAACAAAATGTTGCATTTTGAAACAAACATCTACGCCTTATATAAATCCAAGGCCTGATTCATGAATCGACTGAGCGGTGTTCCAACTGATCTTGACCTTTGGCTCTACGAGATGACAAAACTTACTGATAAACTTATTCTGATCCAAAATATCCATAGGCACGACTGAATCCGTATTTGTTGCCCCATAATGACTCTGGTCCATTCCTTTGTTAACATAACCATTCATTCCCTGGTCAATGGCTCCATTCTTCATTCCACCATTTTCCTGTGCTTCTTCCGCAAATGCTATCTTTGGTTTGCCATTGACGCTGTTTGTACTGCCGTAGTTTGGGTTGGTAAAACTTTCGGTGCGCTTGTAGGTTGGTACAAGATTTTCCCCAGGAACGTCATCTTCTTCTTCCGCACCCTCACCCACCCTGACAAACAAAAATACCATAGTTACTCTAAATATTGGGACCCCTTTACCAAGTTTTGTTATTATCCAAACATCTTAAGTATATTTTACTATCCAGAAATGTGTCCATACAATCAATGCCACTGAAATGGCAAACATAGTAGATCCTGATCAGACTGCTCCTGTAGGAGCAGTCTGATCTGGGTCTGCACTGTTTGCTCAAGTACTTCTGTCAGAATATCAAGGGCCAATACAGTGCCCACAGAGTCTATTCTGGTCTAGACTTAGACATGTTACTTTATGCAGTAACAGCTGCCGGGTCCCAAGGAAGTTGTCTGAAAATAAGGCCACTTTAGCTGAGAGTTTAAACTGCTTTCAAGGGAGCGGCTAATACTAATGCAATGAAACAAATATGTATGATTATTATTCTTGCATTTTACTGTTTTTCCAGTAATAATCTTCTCGAAAATGCCCTTGAAATCATTAATACCATTGTTCAGAAGACATTTATGTATTGTGACTTCATTTCAGAATGACCCTAACGCTAATGAAAGTGAAAATAAAATGCTTGTTCCACTAGTCAATGTAATGTTAACAAGTTACAGTCCCAAATATGAATATTAAAGCAATTAAGCCTATAACCATTCTTAAACAGCACAAGAATTCCAAGATTTGGATATGGATTTTGTTCCATTTTAACATGACCTCAGACAGCTATGTGTGGGTATCTATGGAAGAATCCTGGTTACTTTCTTTTGTACAGTAGTGGTTTGAAAATGTTCAAGAAAAGTGTACAAGGGCTTGCCCGAACTGATTGCATATTACATTCAACCCTTTATATAACAACATTCAGTATATAAGCCAAACTCTTTATAATGTTTATCTACCTGCCACCAAACTAGCCAAAATACATTTTGTTCTGAAATTAGATTCTTTAAAACAGTACCGACATGTATATTGAGTCTACAAGCAAAAATCTACAAAAGCAAATAAGGTTGTTATAACATGGATCCACTGTGATCATGGTGATACCATATCACCAATTCACTTCCACTAGCTTACTGAAAATACTAAAAGTTCATTTATTATATTTTATTCATATTTCATTCAGATTTTGTTGTAGCAACTTTGCATAAGTCATTCCTCAAAATTTTGGGCTAAAATCCCATCTGTACCTAAATTTGGTTTTATTCTGATAATTTAACCATTGAGGTGCCAAAAATGCATAAGAAAAAAATCTGCTTCTGCAAAGTTAAAAAAAAAAGTTTTATCCAAGCTATATCATATTGAGCATTCAAATATTTAAAGGGCAAACAGCATAGAGCCAGACAAGGCGGCTCATTACGAGCTGCCTTGTCTGGATCTATGCTGTTTGCACATTCAAGTATTTTTGTTTCCACCACTTTAGAAGTTAAAGGAAACTGGAACATGGCTATACAACTAAGAAACATGAGACTTACAAGAATTCATCAGAACGCATATCAGGCCTGTCAACACATCCTCACAAAACAGAGCTTAACCTGGTAACTTACGCCCCTAATACATATGTCTTGCTTCTGCTTGTCGCAGGCGAGACAATATAATTTTTCTGAGAAATAAAGGAATACAAGGTAAGTGTGTATGTGCATGTCTGTGTGCTGTTGGAGGAAGGGAGGGGTGGGTAGGTGTAGTAAAGCCCAGTAACAAAATGTTACTTTATTACATAATCTGAACCACAACACGACAAAACCAACAAAGTGGCATGTGTACCCAGAAAAGACTCAGATCAGCATGGGTATCCACCCAGTCTGATCAGAGTCTTTGCTGTCAGCATGAAGATAGCTTAGACCGTTGGCTATCCATTAAGCACATAGGGAACACTCATATCAGACTGGGCAGATGCCCAGGCTGATCTGAATCTTCACTGGGTGCACATACCACTTTGTTGGTTTTGTCGTGTCGTGGCTCATATGTAATATGTGGCTTTCAGCAGGTACCTGCAGAAAAAAAGCTGACGATGCATGTATATTCTGAACACATGAGAGAAAATAGACATATAAGCTAATATTGCTTTCCTTTTTGTTTCCTAGTAGAAACAAAGTAGCAGTCTAGCACAAAAAGATCCTAACAGAACCCATTAGAAAATATCAAGCGACCCCACACAGCAAAGCATGTACAGCATATAGCTTCAATGGGATAAGCATACCATAAAAATTCTAAAAATTGGGACACCTAAAACAAATAACAAAATTATCCTAAGAATGGAACTGTTTGGTTTTTCATCTGATCTAAAAGATGCAGATGGAATGGAAAACAGTGTAGACCCTGATCAGACTGCATCTTTAGGGTCTGCACTGTTTGCTCAAACTTATCTATCCCAATTTTTAGACTTTTATGGTACTTTAATGTGCTTAATTATTGGGACACCTAACAACCATTAATTTTCCATTTGGAACAAATGGAAAATTAAAAGTTTTAGGTGTCCCAGAACTAAAGCACTTTATGGTACTTTACACAAATTTTCGCTGTTGTATTTAACTGTACTGTTCATGGTTATGAAACTGTGATTGACTCACAATTTCTCAGCAAAATTCAACTGAAACTAAAAAATAAATACAAATAATAGATAAAGTTAGCAGCAAAGATCAAAATATAGAGATTACCATATTTAAATATGTCCTATGGTTTTTCGGCTTTAGCCGTATAACCTTAGTATTGACCTACATTTTAAGTACTTCATTGGCCAATATATATACACCTGGGATTTTTATGTAAGTAGCTTACTTTCGCTTTCCCTTTCAACTTTCAGTTTCATTTGACTGTTGGCATATAAACCGTGTCGTGATGAATCTAGATATTTCGGTCCAAATCGCTTTTTGTTAAAGAACACATTTCGCCTGTTATGTCGCTTATGTAAAATATACAAGAATTCCGCGGAATGCTATGTCGCACCTGCATTGGGCTTCCACAGTAGTAAAGACTTTAGTTAAAAGAATTTGTATGAGAAATGGACAAAAATGCTAGGGTCAACACAATTTTTGATGTAAAATTTTACTAAGTCAGAAGTGCATAGAATATAGGCCAAGGGTAGGAATAATTGCAACATCCCTCGTGAACGTTCTAAGAATAAACTTTATGCAAGGTGTGATGACTACAGGTATCATACTTTCAGACAAAAGGACTTAAACGCTAGGGCCGACATAATTTTGGGTGTAAAATTTTGCAAAGTCAGCAGAGCCTTAAATATTTGTCAAGGGTAAATTAATTGCAACAGCCCTCCAGAACATTCTGTGAAGAAACTTGATGCCAGGTTTGATGATTCTAGTTATCATAGTTCGTGAGAAATGGACACTAGGGTCGACGTAATTTTGAATATCAAATTTTAAAAGTCAGCAGAGCATGAAATATAAGTCAAAGTAAAAATAAGAGCAACAGCCCTCGAGAACATTCTTAGAAGAAGCTTGATGCCAGGTTTGATGATTCTAGGTATCATAGTTTGCGAGAAATGGACTTAAAAGCTAGAGTCAACGCAATTGTTGAGGGACCATTTTACGCAATTGTTGAGGGACCATTTTACGAGGACAGCAGAGCATGAAACATAGGTCAAGGGTAAAAATAAGAGCAACAGTCCTCGAGAACATTGTAAGAAGAAGCTTTATGCCAGGTTTGATGATTGTCGGTATCATAGTTTGCGAGAAATGGACTTAAACACTAGGGTCGACGCTAGGGTCGACGTAATTGTTGACGGACTGTTTTACAAAGTCAGTAGTGCATAAAATATAGGTCAGGGGTGAAAATAAGAGCAAAAACCCTTGAGAACATTCTAAGAAGAAGCTTTATACCAGGTTTGATGATTGTAGGTATCATAGTTTGCGAGAAATGGACTTAAACACTAGGGTCGACGTAATTGTTGACGGACGGACTTACGGACGAACGGAATGACTGACGGACGGACGGACGGAAAAGTGAACTCCTATATCGCACCTTGCTAAAGCAGGTGCGACAAAAACCAGCAAGATAACTTGACACAGAAATCGTAGACGAAATTAAGAAATTGTTGCTGGATTAGTTGTTGGTGTTGTGTTGGACTTGCAACACTTTTCAGGTTATATGTGGGCGGTCAGCCAACCAGTCCTCATTGTTATGTGCAGCACAGACAGACCCCAATCAAACATTTCCGAAATCGAAACCCCATCACCAACAACAAATATGGATATCAACATGCGCATCCGTACAATCAGATCAGAACATTCGATATCTTACATGTACCTGACTCATGCATATTACAATACACACTTCTATTTAACCTAAGCCGAATATCTTTTTTTAAAGATATTTCTTGTTTCCACTGAGACCGGATGCAAAATTGAAAATGGGAGAGTTGTTTCTGTTGCTGCTTTCAACTCTGCCAATGCAAGGTCATAAAATGATACCTGGGATCATAAAACCAACAATTTACCTCCCTCAATGACAATTCTGAGTTACAGAACTGTTATCCCCTAACGAAACCTACACTGAGTCTACACTGTAACTTTTACTAAATATTGAAACATTCCTGTTTCATTAATATGTTGCCTGACAACTGTTAAAACAATAATTGTGTTTTAGATAACTGAGCCCCATTACTACAAAACCAACAAAGTGGCATGTGCACCCAGGGAAGACTCAGATAAGTCTGGGCATCCACCAAGTCTGATCAGAGACTTCCCTGTGCCTGTATAGGATAGCTCAGGGTCTGAGCTACCTACATGCCGACAGCAAAGACTCTGATCAGACTGGACAGATGCCAAGGCTGATCTGAGTCTGTGCTGGGCGAACATGCCACTTTGTTGGTTTTTGTTGTGTGACTGCCCATATTTTCAATCTAGGTATACCTAATGACAGATTTTGTCAAAATAATGCCCCTACAAGCACAAAAGACACAAAAGGTGCCCTTTAGAAAATAAGAAAATTCTATACCTACAGAAAACAGAAGTGACCAGAGTTCATGTAAAAAGGATTTTTTACAATGATTTGTGACTGTTTTACATAAACTTTAAGGTGTATATGTTGAAATTCATGTTTTCCCTCCATTTAAATGAAGGGAAACAACTTTTGTGACTTCTTGTTTACTTCTCTTGATGACACAGCCCTATCAAAATTGATACTACTCTTAACCCATTCCCTGCGGGATAACCCTTTAGGGGTATCTGGGCAAACAGTTTGGATCCAGATCAGGCCCCACAAACGTGGGGCCTGATCTGTGATCCAAACTGTTTGCTGCCTAGACGTCTTTTCTACAAAAGTTAGTTACGCCAATATTGTCGAAATTTTCTTGATTTTTGATGCAGATGACAATTTCAGCAGACGACAAAAAATACCCAGAATGCAATGGGTTAAAGAAACTGTTACTAGGGAAGCAAATTCTTTCTTTTTTAGAGATGACCCCATTGGAAATTGAGACATAACTGAAATTGCCACATCAATCAGCTCCGCATATGCCACAGAATGTATGAGCCACGTCATGTGACCTCCAACATTGTGACAATTTCATTGTATGATATTCAGATCATCAGTCTCATTTATTTAAGTAAATCGAGAATGTCACAGTTGGCTCTATGGCTTTGGTCACTTCCATAGATGGCTGATATGACAAGCGAAGGCTTTGATCAGACTGCACTTATGTGCAGTCTGATCAGAGCCTTTGCTTGAAACCCATGCCGCATTGTTGGAAATCACATGATGTGGCTCATATATGGCTTGACAAATGATTAGTTAGTTTAACTTTTATCAAACACCATATTATCTGGCACCCTGAAGACATTAAAATATAGCTAAAATCAAATATGCTGTTGGCCAACAGAACAGACTTCTGAACATGTGTGATCCAAAATTAAAGAAACAGGCTTGAGCCCAGTTGTTTTAAAAGAGCTTTAGTTTAAGGAAGGGGTTAGTCAAGAATTTGGTAAGTTTTCTAGTACTCGTAATATTAAGTGTGACATGTTTTTGCTGAAAAAAAATGTGAGGAGCTTTTGCACTAACATTTTTGTCAGAAAATGACTGGGATTTTGTGTATAATATATGAGGCATGACATGACAAAACCAACAAAGTGGCATAAGCACCCAGTGGAGACTCAGATCAGCCTGGGCATCCACCCATTCTGATCAGAGTCTTCCCTGTCTGCATGGAAGTAACTAAAATCCTTAGCTACCGTTTAAGCACACAGAAAAGACTGATCAGACTTGGCAACTTCCCAGGCTGATCTGAGTCCTCTCTGTGTGCACACGCCACTTTGTTGGTTTTTTCGTGTCGTCAGTGCTCCAGATAAGAGGGGGTAACATAGATAATTTAGGGATAATTATCATTATTTCTCCACAAAAACATATTTTGTGACCCATCATTAGAACCGTCTCATCGAGACGGTTCTAATGAGGGGTCACAACATATGTTTTCATAGAGAAATAAGAAAAATTATCTTTGAATTATCATCAATACCCCCTCTTATCCGGAGCTCTGGTCGTGGCTCATATTTAAAAATATAACATATTGTTGACTAAAATTATGTTGTTACTTTTATACAACTGGGCCCTGCAGTCTTATCCAGAGCGTGAAACTCTGTATACCACAAAAAAGGAGGCTGATCAGACTGATTCAAATGTTAACACTCATTTGAATTTTCTTCAGTTTTCCCTGTGCAGAAATACTGTTTGCTGGCTGACTGCTGAATGGAAATGATCACAGGACAGTGCTGGAGGAAAATTCAAGGCTTTAATAAAGGGGAATAACTGGTGACAATAGGTTTTCTTATTTTTCCATTAAAATAAACTGTATTTAGGCTATAAGACAGGGTTTTACCATTCTAAATAACCCCAACCATCTAAATCACTCTTGTATAATTCAGCTATAAGATGGATTTTTACCTTCGACAACAATCCCAAGAATCTAGATCCGTCTACGGATCTAGATTTTTAGGATTGTTTCGAAGGGAGAAAACAAAAACTATCCAAATAAGTCATTTAGGAATTATCATCAAATATTCCCTTTATCTAGACCTCTGGAAACTAAAGATAAAATGCTTAGAGGATAGGATTTCAGTGAAACTTCACTGCGAACTGAAAATTGTGCTTCACATCAAACTTAAATCTTATGGTTATCAGATTTGATTTTCAATCCAGCACTTACTTCTCCCCAACTCTGCAATTCAAAGTAAAGACATAATTCAACATTACAGCAATCCTGACTATTAAATGTAATGTTTCATCACTATGTAGGTATTTTGCATAATTATATAATTTATAAATAAACCACAGCTAATTGGTGCAAAACCTGACGAGTGCTACTTGGGTTTTTCCCCATGTGATATTAGTTTTTTATATTAGATTTTTATATTTTTTCTACCTGAAGTCTGCAAAATTTGGCATTATTTTCTATCATCTTATGAATCAAAGAAACAGTGGTAATTTTAAGTCAAACATTATGAAAATTTAACTGTGGTCATGAACATGAGCAACAGAGGAACTAACTTTCAAAAGTCATTTGAGCCGCGACACGAGAAAACCAACAAAGTGGTTGTGCGCCCAGCACAGACTCAGATCAGCCTGGGTACCTGCCCAGTCTGATCAGACTCTCCGCTTTGCATCCAAAGGGTAGCTGAGGGTCTAAGCTACCTTCATGCGGACAGCGAAGACTCTGATCAGACTGGGCGGATGCCCAGGCTGATCTGAGTCTGCGCTGGGCGCACAACCACATTGTTGGTTTTGTCGCGTCGCGGCTCATTTGATGTAAGTCATTTGCCGCAGACATGCAATAATTTGTTAAATTGTATATTAAAAATTGAATAATAAAATAATAAGTGACTGTTGAAGCACTGGACATGAGGTAATGGCCAATACCACGCCAGTCAAAACTGGTATTCTCTGGTTGATATCACATTATGTTCAACGCCTCAGTAGTTGACAATTTTATATTATTCTTACCAACACAAATGTCTGTTTGATACTGTAATGTCCTTTCTGCAGACCGGTGTCCAGATGAGATATAAAATACAGACATGAATACTGCTTGAAAAACTCTTAGCCAATGATTATGTTTAGCAATATTCAAAATATAACTAGATATTGCTCATTATCAGAAGTCTCATCTGGATCTATGCTGAATGCTAATTGACTACTTTCATTTCTGGCAGTTTAAGTGTTATTTGATGACGGTTATTTCTAATAGATATTTGAACAGAAGTTGCAATCACTATATCATCCTATCAAAACTCACTTTAAAAAGACTTCTTCCATTGTGGTCGCAGAAACTCCAAAACTAGTGATTCCAAGCTGTGAGAAATTCTGTTCAATGTCTGTAAACAGCTTCTCAAACTTCGCTGACTCGTTGAATGGCAGAAGATAGGACACCTCAGCACTGATCTCACTCTCCTTGTTTGCCGTCGGAATGTATGTCTGGATCATTTTGGTCAGCTGATCAACATTGCAGGATTTGCTCTTGACAACAACCATATGGTAACCAGCACCTGTCAAAATACAGAAATGCAGTGTCATAAGAAAATAATCTCTTGCCTCCCAACCCCACCCCACTGTAATCCTTTGTGGAAACTTACATGAAATATCCACTTTATATTCTACAGAATTAACAGATTGTTGGTTAAATAATGATGACTAGGGGAGAATCGTGTAACTTCGGACATGAGGGTAAATTCGGACATACCATTGCAAACAGTGAAAATCCAGATGAGACGGCTCATAATGAGCCGTCTCATCAGGATTTTCACTGTTTGGCCAGTTATTTTTAGTTTGACATATATAAAGGAAACAATGTCACTGTCCAAATGTACCCGCTGTCCGAAGTTACCTGACTCTCCCCTACATGTAAATGGGTCCCTCTCTATGTTTTTATTTGCAATTTTTACAATGGGAAACAACTTCAGTGACTTTCTGTTTGCTTTCCTGAACAAAGAACCCATTCATAAATGAGGTCTTCTCTTTGAGAAGCAAATTGTTTCCTTTAACAGCTAACACCAGTGAGAATCAGAGCTCTAGATAAGAGGGAGTATTTGGTGATAATTAGGGATAATTTTTGTTAATTCTGCATAAAAACATACGTTGTGACCCCTCATCTGAACCGTCTCGACGATACGGTTCAGATGAGGGGTCACAACATATGGTTTCGATGAGAAATAAGAAAAATTATCCTTAATTATCATCAAATACTCCCTCTTATCTAGAGCTCTGGTGAGAATAGAGGCAAAAATATCGAGACCTGTCTATGTTCGGCACAGCTCACCTGACAGCACCTTGCCCATCACATAAAAACTTTAACCGAAACATGCATGTATATGGACACTTTTGTTATGAAAGGGAACAGCATTTCCTGTTTGCTTCCCTAGTTGACAAAGCCCTTCAAAAATAGGATCTATTCTTAAAAGAAGAATTTGCTCCTAGAGGAGAAAACTCTTTTTAGTATTAAAATTGCCGAGTTGCTTCCCCTGATTTAATTTTCATTTCAGTGCTCACCATACAGTTTCTTCAAGAAAAGGGATGTGCCACAACATTTCACAACTCCGTCTGTCATGATGGCTATTCTATCTCCGAGAATATCCGCTTCGTCCATGAAGTGTGTTGTCAGGATAATTGTACGGCCTTGACGATACTTCTTTAAAATGTCCCATGTCTGCCTGCGTGCTGCTGGGTCCATACCAGATGTGGGTTCATCAAGGATTACAGTCTGAATAAAAAACAGTATTCAATATATATTTAAGGGGTACACCTAAATATTTTTCCACCATTTTTACAAAAGACAACACTTTTTTTGACTTACTGCTAGCTTTCCTGGATAACAATTCTATTCTATTCTGTTCTATTATATAACTGGGGCACCAAAGATGACATTACAACAATCCCTTTCCCCTTAGTCCTGTCTTAAGCTGCCCCAGAAACCCCATATTGATCACATAGCTCAACTCTTGAAGGAAAGAATTTGCAATAAGAGGAGCAAATTTTTTCCTTTAAGAGTTGACTCTCATTGGAAAGGGATAAAACTGAAAATGGCAGAGTTGCTTCCCCTGTATGTGTACCCATTCATTCACATCCTAATGCAAAATATGGCCAGAATAGACAGATGAGCGGAATATTGATTTCCACATTTTGACAGACAAACTGTCTCACCTAACTGGCAACTAAACCTGTGTTTCTAGACAATTTTGGTCTTTAATCGTCTATTTGTATGATTTTAATGAGACACAATTTCAATTTAATGAGTAGAGTTATTAGTCATAAAAAAAACAAAAAAAAAAACTTTAATTTCTAATTTATAGAAAATAAATGTAAAAACAAGCTTTGGGCATAATTTACATATATCTTTAATTCAACCAATGGCCAACTGACTGTAATCAAGTGGGCTGTCAACAGCTAAGCAAGTAATTAATGTCCAGATTAGATGGCGTAGTTACTGGAGAATATACCTGTCCATCTTACTAAAGTGGACGTAAGTTTGATATAGACAATGGCTGCTATATACTTATATTTCACAATTAAACTGTACGGCGTGGTTCTAGGAATGAGGCCAAAACAGACAATATTCCAGAATAGCCAGGGAACAACATGGGCAGGTTCCATTGTCTACCCTTGCTCTTTTTAAGGTGTATGAGAGTACACCACATCCCCCCCCCTTCACACACACACACACACACACACACACACACACACACACACACACACACACACACACACACACACACACACACACACACACACACACACACACACACACACACACACACACACACACCAATTTTCAAAGGGAGACAATTTTTGTGACTTCTTATTTGCTTCCCTGGATAACAAAATCTTATCTTACAGTTAAAGGATAAAAAAATCTCCAAAGGAAGCAAATTCTTTTTCTAAAAGAAGGGAGACAAAATGAAAATAGCAGATTTGCTTTCCCTGAAAGTTACCAATAAGTTACCAATTCAAAGATTTTACTTTGAAGGAATTCAAGACAATAAGAGACAAACATACCGTAATCGCCCCATTTACCGCACGGTGCGCTTAACTTTTTCAAAATTGCAACAAAAAGGTGTGGATTAAAAACGTTTCTAATAACAGCAAACTCAGAACAAAAAAAAAAAAAAAAAAAAACAGTCGAAATAGTCGGCAATACTGATCGGGGTGTTCGAAAGTGTCATGAAATATTTAGAGTTCGAACTATTTGAATTGCCAATTTCCGGGAGAAAAACGATCTCATGTAAAGTCACAAATTATATCTCATACCTCTCAGTATTAAATATATCCTCATTATGCATGTATTTCATTCTCTTCATCCTTCTTCAATATTCCAAATAAATATTCCGAAAGAAAGGAAAGTATTTCAACACATTTATGATGACCTAAAATGTGATTGTTTAAACACATCAGGTAAGTTTGTCAGTGCTCTGGCTATTCATTCTGCTTTAAATTCACTGGCTTCTATGAATAACACACACATTCTAATTCTGGAAGATGCAGTCCTTTTGATCTTCCCTATTTCTGTCTGTCCTATATTACGTCCAAGGGTGCAGAAATATTGGCAATGTGTCATGAGAAAGGTACCGTATTACATGTGCAAACAGCAAAGCCTTAGACCAGTCTGGGCATCTTAAAACAATTATTTTGCAAACTATCAGCGAATCCTGGAGATTTGTTGGACTGGTCAATGTTTGCAAATGCACTGTATGATGCGGGTGTTTGCTGATCGGATGTGTCCTGATGCCCTTTTGAGGCCCACGGGCCAGCTATGCCAATGATAAACCTATCCTATGGCTACCAGGAACTTTGTTTAAATGCACAGACCCTGCATATGCGCAGGCTGGTCACTTTGTTCAGTTTGCGCATGTATTCAGACTGACTTTGTCAAGAAACAAGAGTTTGTCGTTATGACAATTTATTTCTTTTGCAACCCGGGTTTCTCATCTGTCGTTCATGTATCTTTCCCAAACGCACTTTGGCGCACGTGCACATTATCGCTATATATGACAAGAAATGGGGCCTTTTCGCATGTACGAGAGGCAAAGACTCAGTTCAGCCTGCGCACTCCCGCAACCTCATAACTTTGTAAGCTCGATACTTCTCCGATCAACATGTACATTCCCATTGTTGATGCAGATACAGAATACGCTAATCAGGCAGCGCAGATGTGTAAGCTGATCCGAGTCCGCTGTTCGCACTCGTACACATCATAACACTTCAGCCAACTTCCTAAATATCGGGGAGGATGCCAGATTGACATTTAGACCGATAGAGTTGCTCTCTTCGCAAATTGCGTCGGGAAAACAAAACTGAAAACACTGTCGCTGTTGAAACTGTAATGGTAAGTTGAACTTGATGCGTTTTGTGAGTTTCAAAAGGAAAAAGCAGTGTGGGCTTGTGCATTTTTTCTGGAAATGGCCTTGGTGTGCGGTTATAGGGGCATGTGCGGTTAATAAAGCAATTAAGGTATTATTTACGGAGTGCAGAAAGAAAGAATAGAGTACCTACCTTGGAATCAGCAATCAGGGCAATTCCTACAGACAGTTTACGCTTTTGTCCTCCTGAGAGTGTGGCTGAGAGTGCCCTACGTTTCTGTTCAAGTCCCAATACCTCTATCATATCTTCTACTTCTTTCTTCACATTACTGCTGGGACAGCCCTTCAACTGACAGAGACAAATAATCAAATTTAACAGTGTTTAAAATTTCTGTCGAACTCTGGAAAATTTCCTGATACTATTCTTTTCAAAATCAATGTAAAAAGAACCCTGAGTTCGTCTCTTTACGAATGTTTTCTGTAGCATTACGGTGTATGGGTACACTGTCATTTTTTCCACCCATTATTTCAATGAAAGTCAACTACCGTAACTTCTAGTTTGCTTCTGTAAGTGACAAACCCTTTCCCAAAAGACATCTACTCTTAAAGGAAAGAACTTTCTCCTATGGGAAGGGAATTCTTTCCTTAAAGAGTTGACTCCAACAGATAAAGACAGTAAAAATGAAAATGGCAGTCAGTGAGTGAACTTATTCATATTGAAATGTGAAAATATAGCCGTCACAACAAATTTTACAATCCACAGGCTTAACTCTTTAAGCCCCAGTGACGCAATTAGCAAAATTTGCAAACAGCGTAGATCCTGATGAGGTGGCTCATAATGAGCCGCCTCATCTAGATCTACACTGTTTGCCCTCTAGTCTTTGAATTCTCAATATAAAAAGTCTTGGACAAGGCATTTTTTTAATTTTTGCAGACGTAAATTTTGTCGTCTGCTTTTTGGTAGTGAAAGAGTTAATAAACACAGAGACTGTTGTGTTGTGGGCAGTTATGTGGTTCTATTATTGTCAATAACTGCAGGCCCTCTTCCCCCAAATAAGCATTATCAGAAATCTTTACACTTACCCTACAAATTTATCATGAATTATCCAGATGTTTCACAAAACTGTCAACTAAATGACAGAGTAGAACCTTATTAAACTCTCCTTAGGAGCAGTCTGGTGTGGGTCTATACTGTTTAAACAAGTACTTCACTGTAATTTACTGGAAGTTTTAACAATAACAATAGTCATTTTTAGCATGACACTTACCTTGGCAAAGAATTCTAAATGTTCTTCTACTGTCAAGAGATCAAAGAGAATGTTGTGTTGTGGACAGAGTCCTAAGGTCTTTCTTACACTCGCTATGTCTGTCTGTATGTCATAACCATTCACTATAGCTGTTCCACCACTGGGCTCCAAGAATCCTGCAAATTAAATGGTAGGCATTTATGTTGATTTATAGTTATTTGCTCAGTAAGACCACTTGGACAAGGCGAGGGTATCATGTTATAAGGGGCACTATCTGGCTGGATGTGTACATATAAAGCATGCATATGAACAGAACTAAGGAAAAATAATCATTGTTATAAACCTAATGAGACTTTACTATAGAAATCAGCCATGATGTAATCGACAGTATTTTACGTTGGTTTCCTTCTATATTTAATTGTTGCAATGCGACAGAATTGCTGACTCAGGGCTTCAACACTGTTAAAACATGGGTGCGCTAGGGCTTAAACACCATTAAAGCCCGCTTTCGTGTCGTCTGCAGAGCTCTGGAATCAAGATGGCGTCAGTTAGAAGGTATATAACAATGACGATAAAACATTCTTTCCTTTGTTTTAACGCTTGCACAAGCCCTCGTGTATTAACATGTTGCAGCCCAAACCGCACAGCGGTTCGGGCTGCAACAAGTTAATACACGAGGGCTTGGCAAACGTTAAAACACGGAAAAGAATGTTTTATCCTCTTATTAAAGTATGTTTTGAGGGTTAAAAATTGTATCTCTCTGCCTGGAGCACTATTGGCACAATGCATGCATCTATTAAGGGCTCTGTAAGATTAACATGCACGGGCCCATCAACGCTTTTCTGCCATTTTTACAAAGCAGAACAAATTTTGTGACTTCCTGTTTGCTTCCCTGGGTGACAAGGCCTTTCTAAAATGGAATCTGCTTTCAAAGGAAAGAATTTGCTATTAGGAGCAAATTCTTTCCTTTAAGAGTTGAACACAGTTGAGGAGGGAGCGAAACATGCAAAAGGCTGAACTTCTTTAGCTGTAAGTGTATCCATTCATCTTAAGAAGACATTTTTTATCAATTTATTTACTTACTCTTTTTTTTAACATTTGACGTGCCAAAATATGAAAACAGTTGAATTTGTAAACAGCATAGATCCAGATGAGGCGGCTCATAATGAATAGCCTCAGCTGGATCATCACTGTTTGCCCTCTAGTTTTTTAATTTTAAACATGATATAGTTTGGATACATTTTTTTTGCAAAAATACGTTTTGTAATCTGGTGTTTTGGTGCTTTAAGAGCTAAAACATCTGTAAAGGAACTCATTAGAGATTTGCTTGCATCGGATAATCACAGATGAATTTGATTGTATTTTCTTTCTTTTGTTTGGCAAAACTAGGAAAAGTCCAAAAGTTTAACTGCAATATAATTAAACACAGAACTGAGTATACCTGTCAACATAGAGATTGTGGTTGTCTTGCCAGCACCATTGTGACCCAAAAGTGAAGTTATCTGACCTTCAAATATGTTCAGTGTAGTATCTCTCACGGCAACTTTCTGGCCAAAACTCTGTGAAATAAATATATTCATCATATGACGATGCTGTTATTCAGTGGATAACGTCATGTCATAAAAATCGTATGACCACACATGTAATAACACTTTGGCGCGTACACGTAACGTCATTGACAACTGCCATGTCAACAATGCGTTTTCTTACTGAAATAATGTTCAGTTTGATGGCGTTAAAAACTCATTTTAAAGGGTCATATGATAAACAGAATCTTACATTCGTGGTCATTTCATTTGAAATTTATGAAACTCGCCGAAGGCTCGTTTCATAAAGTTCATATGAAATGACCACTCATGTAAGGTCCTCTATATATTTAGTTTATTCAGACTGACTATAGTAGAAAGGGCAAACTAATCAGATTTCTGGTTATTCAAAAAAGTATGGTTCAAACATATAGGCTTTTTTTGTTTATATGGAGAATATTTGTGAAATAGAAAACAATGTTACTTTTCCTAAAACTTTTAGCTAATCGGGGGCTCTCTGATAATATCAATCCCCTTCCCTTTCACAAACATCTCTCTCTCTACTCTCTCTCTCTGCAGCTTTGATATAGAATGTATTACAATGTACATTAGCAGTGGTACATGTATTACAACCCTAATTTGTCCTGTTATTAAATATGGTATCTCTCAGGGACTTCATAGGCATAAAGCAATGAAAAGCACAATACAAAAGATCTGAAATACAAATGAGTCGCCACACTACAAAACAAACCAAGTGGCATGTGCACCCATTGAAGACTCAGATCAGCCTGGGCATCCACCCAGTCTGATCTGAGTCTTCACTGTCCACATGGAGCTAGCATATATCCTTAGCTACCTAATAAGCTCACAACAAAGACTCTAATCAGACTGAGCAGCTGCACAGGCTGATCAAAGTCTTTTCAGGGCCCACAAGCCACTTTGTTGGTTTTCTCGTGTTGTTGCTGAAATGTAATAATCTATTGTGCACAGAACAAATCAATTCCGCTGCAAACCTGTTAATTGGTTTCATTTTAAAACAGAGAAGCTGTGAGACATAACTGTGTCACGACACAAGAAACCAACAAAGTGGTTGTGTGGCCTCACAGACTCAGATCATCCTGGGCATCCGCCCAGTCTGATCAGACTCTTGGCTAAGCACTTAAAGGGTAGCTATAAGGGTAGCTAAGGATTTAAGCTACCTCCATGCGGACAGCGAAGTCTCTGATCAGACTGGGCGGATGCCCAGGCTGATCTTAGCCTGCACTGGACCCACAACCATTTTGTTGGTTTTGTTGTGGAGCGGCTCAATTATTCTTGGCACAATACATGAATACAATACAAAGGGTGCTAAAAGGTGAACGGACGTACTTTCTAGGGAAATAATTCTGCCTCCTTCACTTGTGTTACCTTTCTCAATGGGGACTCAACTCTTATAGGAAATAATTTGCTCCTTTAGGAGCAACCCTTTTTAAGAGTAGACCCAATTTTGGAAGGGCTACAGCATCCAAAGAAGCAAAAGGAAGTAACACAAGTTATTTCCCTTTGTCATAATGTTAGAAAAATTGAAGGTGTTGACACACTTTAAGGGTTTAAAAACAGTGAAGACTCTGCTCAGTCTATGCTTTTGAAAAGACTGTTCAGTTTTCAACTTCATGCAATCAGCAAAGAGTGCCACTGAATTTCATTAGAGCGAAAATATATTGTGGCATTTGCGTGGTGAATGTATATTAATCATGTGTATCTTAATTACTAAGTGCCTGCATTAAGGGAACCATAATGTTTCCAAGTGTTTGATATACTGTAAAACACTTAATATCTGCGGTATCAAAATTTCGCTGTTAAATGAAAATGACATATTGGCGCATTTTAATTTTGGCATTTAAGATATACGATGGCTTCAGATTGTAATGAAAATTTAATGTAAATTCATAACAATTTTTCATTAACTATACAGTGTGGCATCCATTACAATTGCCTCACTGAGGCAATTGTAAAGGATGCCACAATGTGTAGTTTCATTGAACAGTATATTCATAAGTACATGTATTTCTTTTTATCTGAATCTATGTTATGCTGTGCATATGTAAGTATACTGAAAATCAAATATTGGTGGACTGATATTTTAGCGCTCTTTGTCTAAAGCTAGATAGAGAGATAGATATTTTATTTTCCTCCAATACAGGAGAGCATACATATTACAAACGGACATATATACAATTACAAAGACAAAAGACAAGAACACAAAATTCAATAAGAAAGGAAAACATACAAGGTAAATAAAATATCATACAAGCATGATACCCATAATACCCATAATACATACTATTGAATACCACAATACGATGTTTGAATGCATTTCACGCCGATGCGAGTAACAGCTTAGACTACAGCGAGTCCAGACTGTCACTCAAATCAGCATAGTCATACAAGCATGATACCTATGACACTTAAAATGGATACTATTAATACCAACTATATTACCAGTCCACAACACGATGTTTGAATGCATTCCATGCTGATGTGAGTATCAGCTCAGACAACAGCGAGTCCAGACTGTCACTCACATCAGCATAGTTATACAAACACAGTACCTGTGATACTTATAATATTGCCAAAATTTAGTAACCGGCAAATATACCGGTAAGTGTTTTACAGTAAAGTTTTGTAGAGAAATACTAAAACTTATAATGAAACTGTGATCAAACCCTTCCATTTTATCTGGATGCTGTACATGTACTAAGTATGCTTTTATAGATATATAAGGAAACTTATCATGAAACTATTAGCACTATGCTCTAGATAAGAGGGGGTATTGAGGATAATTCAAAGATAATTTTTGTAATTTCTCAACGAAAACATATGTTGTGACCCCTCATTAGAACCGTCTCACCGAGACGGTTCTAATGAGGGGTCACAAAGTATGTTTTTATGCAGTAATATGGAAAATTATCCCTGTAACCCCTTCTTACCTGGAACATTGCATAATTGTGCATCAAACCCTCCTTGATTTAGATGCTGTACATGTACAATAACATGTACTAACCTTCTTCAGGTGTCTAATGCTGATCCCCACTTCTGCCCCTGAGGGGTCTCTCTCAAAGAACTGTGACTGAACTGTCCCGTCCCCGCTGTTTTCATAGTCATACTTCCTGCTAGAACCACACCAGTAGGACGGCTGAAACATAACAAGACATCATAACTAGACTACGTATTGTGATTGTACATATATTTATGTTTAAAATGACCAAAGTTCTTAGTTTTGTGGTTTTGGACACCTGATGATCAGAAGTTTGGAGTGATAACCACTTGGCCATGTAGGGGAGAGTCGGGTAACTTGGGACAGGTGGGTAAATTCGGACAAACCATTGCAAACAGTGAAAATCCAGATGAGATGGCTCATAATGAGCCGTCTCATCAGGATTTTCACTGTTTGGCCAGTTACTGTTTTGTTTCAGTTCCAGATAACTGACATATGAAGGAAAAATGTCACTGTCCGAATTTACCTGCTGTCCGAATTTACCCAACTTGACCCTAGATGCTTTGTCCTCTTTGAGACTCCAGCCTTTATATAGGAAAAATATCAATAGAACTATTCAAACTCTGGCGTACAGTTATGATGATCTGATTATTTTTAAATCAGACTCCATAATTATTTGGTTATGCCCCTTTCTGACTTCAGCATCTCATATAGAAACAACCATGTGAACTAAACATCTGGAACCCCTTAAAGAGTTAAGATCTCGAGAATATGTCACATGCTGATGACATACCGGTAGGCTGCAAGGGGTGATATTGTGCATGCAGAGAGATGACTGAATACATTGATATAGCTATGGTTTTAAAAGAAACAGCCAAGTCAAGCACGGAACTATATGTTGCATCAGTCTTCTGTTTTATAAGATATCTGTCAACTCTTAAAGTGCCAAAAAGCAGAAGACAATATATACATCTGCAAACTTTCAAAACAAGACCTGTCCGCATACAGGATAGCTCGCCTGCAGCGCATTGCCCATCACATAAAAAAACTTTAACCAAAACATCCATTTCGGACGCCGACGCGGACGCGGACGCTGACGCCAGGGTGACAACAATAGCTCTTCCTGAACTTTCGTTCAGGCGAGCTAAAAACGTTCTGTCCAAGCTCTATCATATTGAGAATCAAAAGAACAGAGGGCAAAAATTGTAGATCCAGATGAGGCAGCTCATTATGAGCTGCTTCATCTGGATCTACACTGTTTGCAAATTGAACTATTTTTGTTTTTGGTGTTTTTTGGGTTGACAAAACATGAATGCATGAATCAATAACTTTCTATATCTACCATGAAATGTTATATATTGGGACGAAATTCACAAAAGAATACATTGCAGAGCCACACTAGACTTTTCCTAGGTCTTAGACAGTACAGACACAGATAAGAGCAGCCATATAGCCATAAGGTCAATACCTGGTGGCTGTAGCCAGCATTGTCAGCCTGTTGGCAAACTTCTAAACCTTTGAATTATGGGTAAGTCTGTTTGTTAACCTGTCAGTGAACATTTTGTTGGGCCAGTGTCCCAGTTTATCCTGCCTCCTGGATAGCTTGTCCCACCCCCAGCAAACCCCTTCCACCACTACCAAACTGTTACATTGATTTGCAAGTTGCAGTATCCAGACATAGTCACCAATTGGTGCATCTATCTGTCTGTCCTTTTTGTCTATCCATTTGTCCATTCTTATGAAATACATCCATACATGTATACTGACTTGCACACACCGAATATCCTTACATGGAAGGATGAATGACTTGCAATTTTACATCCTTTTCAACAGTATTTCAGTCATATCAAGATCACGGGAGGGTGATGATGAAAGGCTGTGCAATGAAATCCTATTTTCGACTGAAAATATTTCAGCCTCTGGAAATCAAACTCGGGACCGCTAAATCAGCAGATCAGCCTTAACCCGCTCCTCTGTGGCCTTAAAACTTCATTACTATATGTTCCTGTGTGACATACTATTCGCTTTTAGAAAGAAACAGAAAACGGTATCCAAACATTTTAGGTTATTACTATATCAGGGTTAAAAGGTATGCCTACTTATTAATCAATATGTCTCTATATTGTATTTTACCTTTCATTAAACCATATTCCAGAAAATAAACCTAGAAGTGACAAAGAGTCCTAAATTAGACAAAAATTTTGAAGGTGAAATTATGGAAATTTTCTGTTCTTTTATTTATTTATTTATTTCTTTTTTGAATAACATGTTGTTGGTAATCATTAGACCTGCCTAAGTAAGGTAAATCTAAGGAAATCTCAGAAACGTATTATGTTTATGTGAAGAAATTTCCCAAAAACTGAATTTTCACACGTATCTATTAGCTTCTGTATATCTCTAGAGACTGTTAAATGTTCTGCAGTATTGCTAGGCATGGGCGATTTGAAAAGGGCAATCAGACAATTAAATCACCTTTCTGCTCTTGCTGTTTCATTTTCCCTATAGACCCAGCATCTATTAAATCTTAATTAGAATCATTTCAAAATGGCCTGACATACTGAGTTCCAAACTACCCAATGTTTTTGGCCTGAAAACTGAGTTCTAAAAGATATATTGTGGTGCCTCATTAGAACTGTCTCAATGAGGCAATTCTGAGATCCACAGTAAGTTTGAAGGGTGTGTGTAATGAACTCCTGCAAAGGGCATATGAGCTGTGCCACAAGAAAACAACAAAATGGCATGTGTACCCAGCAAAGACTAAGCATCCTCCCAGTCTGATCAGATTCTTTGCTGTGCACTTAAAGGGAAGCTACGGATCTAAACTAGCTCCATGCGGACAGCAAAGACCCTGATCAGACTGGGCAGATGCCCAGGCTGATCTGAGTCTTCGCTTGGTGCACATGCCAGTTTGTTGGTTTTGTCATGTCGTGGCTTCTTTCTCCCTCTCTCTGGGTGACTGCCCGATATAGACTGAAATACTGTGTCAAAGGGGCGTTAAACCCAAAATAACCAACCAACCTTGCCCCGGCTCATATGTTAAAACCTAGAATGGAATGGGCTAAAATGGAATGAAAAAGCAATCTACATTCCAATGCTCTAATTGGCTTCTGGAGCCAAGGATGGTATTCTTATAGGAAAGAATTTTCTCCCTTGTGGGAGTGCAATCTCAAATTAGTGAAATCAAATGAAGACACAATCACTGCCAGTCCCCTCCATTTCACTCCATTCCATGTTTGAAACTACACCTCCTCCCCCTCTCCCACCCCCTGCAAGGTAATAAAACAAAAGTTCCTGTCCTCTAAAAACAATGGATAATCTGGTGCCCACTGATGAATTTTCTGTCATAACCTTTTTATAAATTTGTTTAAAATTTAAATATTAGAAACCTGAGGCTGTCAATAAATGGACTATTACATTATTTATTTAAACAATGTGGAAAAATCGATTGGTACTTCACAAATCAGTTGATTATCAATTAGGTGTCTGTTTTGAATCACAGAAACAATTATCATAACTTTCATAAAGCCACTCCTTCCTCTAAGTGCCTCACAGTGCCATGCATGTTGCCACTCATCCTCCACTTCCAAATTCCCTGACTTATCCCTTATTTTTTCCTGACATTTGTCAGTTTTCCATACCCTTTTTTGTGGGGATAAGATGTCACTTGAAAATTGGGACTACTATCAAGGGAAAGAATTTGTACCCCTGGGTAAATTCTTTCCTTTAAAAGTAGGCCCCCAATGAAGAGGCAGATAAATACTTCTCTGCATGGATAACCTTTCCTAAAAGTTTTTTTTTTTCTTCAGCAGAACAAGTATATATTTTAAAGACTGTCATAGCCACTAATTTTCAAATTCCTTGACTTTTCCTAACAAATCACACAAGACCTGTCACAGGGACAGGATAGCTCGCCTGACAGCGCTTGCCCATCACATAAAAAACTTTAAAGTAAAACTTTAACATTTTGCTAACGCCGATGCCGTCTCCACCGCCAATGCCGCGGCTGATGCCGACACCAGGGGTAGTGCAACAGCTCTTCCTGAACTTCGTTCAGGCGAGCTAAAAATTGCCTTACTTTTGCCTGACCTGAAAAAAAATAATTTCCAGAATTTTTACCTGGCTACCTTACCATGCCAGTACTTAACCACTCAGCTACAGCAGCTCAGTAGTTTTTCCGAGCCGGTTTGCAAGATTTCTAGGCACATATTCCATCACGCTACCCATAAAAAATTGAAATACTGGGACATACAAGTCTGAGCAAACGGTGCAGACCCAGATCAGACTGCTCCATAAGAAGCAGTCTGATCAAGATCTGCACTGTCTGTCATTCCTTTAAACACATAACTGAAAAAACTGAATTGTTCAATCTTTAGGACAGTTATGGTTATTATCATAGGTGCCCCATTTTTTATGATTTTTACAAAATGATCAATTTGTCTTTTAACAGAGATGAGAAGAAAATCTTTTTCCACCAAGATTTTAAACATTGTCTTTTAACAGAGATGAGAAGAAAATCTTTTTCCACCAAGGTTTTAAACAGTCACAAATTTCAAAGCAGGCAGCTTATAAGAAGTCAGTCACATTTACAAAGACAATTTTTCACTAGGCTAACAACAAAATTAAATGGTATACAATGCCATTTAATAATCTGGATGCTCTACAATCAAATGTCATTAAAATGTAAAAGATAAATCCAGAGCAACAAATATGGAAAATATTTACAACAATTCTGAGAAAAACTCTGTTAAGGTGTATGGGTATATCACCAAAGTTTTTGCCATTTTTACAAAGGGGAATAACTTTTATAACTTTTTAACTACTTCCAATGGTGAGGAAGTCCTTCCAAGTAGGGGTCTATTCATAAAAGAAAGAATTTGCTCCTAAAGGAGAAATATTTTTCCTTTAAGAGTTGACACCAATCAGAGCTCTAGATAAGAGGGAGTATTTGATGATAATTAGGGATAATTTTTGTTAATTCTGCATAAAAGCATATGTTATGACCCCTCATCTGAACCGTCTCGACGAGACGGTTCAGATGAGGGGTCACAGCATATGTTTTGATGAGAAATAAAAAAATTATCCTTAATTATCATCAAATACTCCCTCTTATCTAGAGCTCTGACCAATTGAGAAGAGACTCAAAAATGCAAATGGCAGCATCGTTTCCTCTCCCTTACGCAAGGCATGAGTACTTTTTCACTTAATTCTCTATAAAATCATATGAGCCGCGACACGACAAAACCAACAATGTGGTTGTGCCCACTGTGCAGACTCAGATCAGCCTGGGCATCCAGCCAGTTTGATCAGACTCTTCATTAAAGTCTCAAGGGTAGCTAAGGGTCTGGCTATCTCCATGCGGACAGCGAAGACTCTGATCAGACTGGGCGGATGCCCAGGCTGATCTGAGTCTGCACTGGCCGCACGACCACATTTTGGTTTTCTCGTGTCGCGGCTCAATATTGTTCCCACTCATCATAACAGCCTCACCACCAAGTCCATTCTAATGAGGGACCCATGTATTTATGCTTTAATGCAGAAATAATGAAGCCTTTGCTGTTTTTATCATTCATGATATGTTTGGCCTGAGGAATCTAGATAGCAATCTCAAGATACAGATATGAAGACTGATGTTATTTTGATATGAGTTTTATGACCCTTACTTGTGTCGAGCTGATGGTTAAGCAAAGGTGAGCAAAAATCAGACCCCGCCCCAGGGGAAAAAACACCTGACTTTCAGCATGCAGAACTTGGTTTTCTCACTTCTGCTGGCTGAGGCTCTAACCTACAGCAGTGGGAGGCAGGCTGGTCTGAGGCTTTTCCAGACACTGCATCAGATCTAAGAATATCTTAAGCAATATTTATCCATCATTATTTAAATTATGAGTTTTCTTGGTTTGAGGAGTGGCAAATGATAGTTCTGAGGTTGTTGTGTTAGTTGGCATCAAAATATGCACTGGTTGTGTCTTCTCATTAGAACTGTCTCAATTTTCTTATTTCTCGTTTAAGGTGAATGGGTACATATCCATATTTTTCTGCCATTTTTATAAAGGGAAACAACTTTTGTGACGTCCTGCTTGCTTCTTTGAACAATGTAGCCCTTCTAAAATAGGGCTGCTCTTGAAGGAAAGAATTTAGGAGCAAATTCTTTTCTTTAAGAGTTGGTCCCATATTAAGAAGGGAGGCAACATAGAAAATGGTAGAGTTGCTTCCCCTGAAACTGTACCCATTCGCCTTAAAACAAGATTTTTGCATCTTACTGGATTCATCTTACCCAGCTCAAGAATGAAAAGAACAATTATCTCAAAATTATCCTTAAATATCTGCCATTACAGAGAATCCCAGTAGACCAAATGTTTTTTCGTAAATTAAGAACACAGCAAAAATACTTCAAGTTAGGGCGCGTTTACACGACCAAAGTTTCTATGACAAAGTAGGTTTGTCACAGAAAAATTTGCTCGTGTAAATGCCACAATATGACAATGTTTCTTTGACAAATATATATGGTAAAGTTACTTCGATAAATTAAATTTGTCCGTGTAAACGGAGAACTTTGATAAAGATTATGTAACAAAGAACATTGCTACAAGCGTGGAAAATGTGACAAAGATTTTGTTTCATCGCTGCAGGTAACTTTGACGAATAATATTTGGTCGTGTGAACACTGCAGCAAATATTTATTGCCAAAGTTTATGTGACAAAGATTCTATGGCACATTTTCTTTAACAAATAATTTGCTCCTTGTAAACGCAAAATGTTTGTCATACTTTCTTTGTTAAAGTTTCTGTGACACAGAAACTTTGCTCGTGTAAACGCACCCTTAGTGTTTCAAGGAAAATGGTTATAAGTGCAGGGATTTAACTTGTTTTCTGCACTAAGTTATATCATTTTCACCTAGTCAGTGGTTCTAGTTTAATGTAAACAAATACTATAAACGAAAATGAGAGATCCATACAGGCTTGCCATTAATCATCCCCTTTGAAATCCCTGATTTTTCCTTATGTTTTACAATTTTCATACACATTTAGGGATCCAAGAATTGATCAAAATCTTTACTTTAACATTGCTGATGGTATCACTTGACATTTGGGCACAACTCAAGATGGAAATAATTTTGCTCCCCTGGGAGTAGGGGCTTTTTTTTTATTCTTATTTTTTATTTTAAGTGCAGCTCCCCAAAAAGAAGGGAGATAAATACTTCTATGCATGGATTACCTTTCCTGAAAATGTATTCTTTCCCCTTGAGTAGGATAAGTATATTTCCAGAAGATTACTGCAGTCATTCATTTTCAAATCCCTCGATTTTTCGTGTCCTTTTCCGAATTTGCCTGACCATCCTAAAATTCCCTGACTTTTTCCTGACCGTGAAAAAATTGCATTTTTCATTTTTTTCCCCCCGACCATGTCAATCCAGTTACCAGGTATATATTAACTAAGTGTCATACCATGAATATAAACCAAGGGGGTTGAGCCACACCAGCATCTCCAGGGTTGATATTGTCCACATACCATGCTATCAACATATACAGCACCGTGTCCACCCACAGCATAATCATGGCGTCAAGTAGTGAGAAGTTGTCATCTACTGTTCCAGGACGGTAGAAGTTATTCCACTGAGCTCCTTCCCCTGTAAATAAGTTTTGAATGAGTGGTTTTACTTGTTCTGAACAGTGATTTGTCAAGCCTTATTATTTATATGAGTCCATTTCCAGTTTTAGGGGTTTCTGGTGATGTTTTCACTTTTATTGCATTTTCCATAGAAATTCCTGTAAGCAAACAGTGCTGACCCTGATAAGAAGTCACATTCTGCTGTATCTAAACTGGGTCTGCACTATTTGCATACCGTATACGCGGTAATTTTCGAGGGTTCAAATTTTCGCGATTTAGGGTCAAAAACATACACCTTAATTTTCGTGATTTTTAATTTTTAATGGCAGTTAGCAACATGCTTGAAAAGCAAAACTATTTCTTTTTCACTTGAGTCAGTTCTTTCATTAACCTGCAGCAACGTCTGCCGCAGGTTAATGAAAGAAGTGGCTCAAGTGAAAAGTACCAGCAACTACCGAAGCAAATACAAACAGAATATATGACCACTGTGTCCTCAGAAGATACTATGTAAGAAACAGGAAATTATTCGCGATTTAAATATTCGTGGTTTCTAAGCGCTGCGAAATACTGCGAAAAATGGAACACGGCAAAAATTACCGTGTATACAGTATGTCCCAAAATTGGTGTCCAGTCTTAAAAGGGTTAAGCATATGCAACAGAACCAGGTTAGATGATAACCCTTATAATGAAAGAAATTAGGGCCATAACGTCTACTCTCATAATGTCTACTCCCACAATGTCTACTCCCATAACGTCTACTCACAAAATGTCTACTCCCAAAATGTCTACTGTGCCAAAACGTCTACTCCCATTTGGTCTACTAGCCAAAATATCTACTCTGGTTTGGTCTACAGCTTCTGATCATATCATTATTACAGGCTACATTTATGGTGCAGAAACACAATATTAACATCTTTACTAGAAATGTCTCAAAATGGTTCCCTTGAAATGAGAGTAACAACCACAAAGTCAATGAATTAGAAAAATGAAGTCATATGAACTGGTGTATTGCTTACTCCAAATTAACAAAGATTTCAGCAGATTCAAATTTACATTTCTGCATGCTGAACACAAAACCTGTGTGATAGACCTCACATTTAATGTTTCAACAATTTACAATTACTTTATATATTGGCAAAATATTTCATGTAGGTTCACAACAGTTGCATCCTTTTTCATATTCTGAGTCTAAACCACACCCCGTATGCATATGCCATAAACCACTGAAAAGCTGATCTCCCGGCAATGATCCCTCAGCATGTTAATATTGGTACAGAAATGCATTGTTACTTTATATGTGAACCAGTGGCAATAAATGTTTTGGCCTAGTAGACCTTTTGGGAGTAGATGTTTTGGCACAGTAGACCAAATGGGAGCAGACATTTTGAGAGTAGACGTTTTGGGAGAGGTTACAGCACTACCCCAATGGAACTATCACATCATGGCTCAAACTGAGATTGAAATAAAGCAAATGAGCATCTAAAGCTCATCACCTTATATTTACATCATCTGTGCATTTATTGAAAAGCTCTATGGTAAACCATAAGAATGTAATGTAGTTTATACTTCAATAACTACATCGGTTCACGCGACGTTACATAACAGTAAGTGACGTCAAAATAATCAATGGTTATCCAATCTGATTGGACGTAGCGACGTTATGACGTCATTGTTACGTCGTTGACGCTGTTCCTCTTTTAGTAGAAGAACTGCGTTAAAATGTTTTTCTGCTTCAACTGTAGCCCCAACCGCGAATTTGTAGTCAAATAATAGATAGAAAAGAATGTAAATATAAGCAATAAACTTAATTTTTCTGGTGTTTATCGAAGTTTAAACTACATTGGGTCGCTAGCAAAGTTTACATGAACCCCTTCGGGGTTCAATTACTTTGCACGCGACCCAATGTAGTTTATACTTCGATAAACATCAGAAAAATGAAATTCATTCCTTAAATAATACTATTCCAGTGTAGCACTAGGCTTTTCTGTGGACCTCAAATACAGTGCAATAATGGGGAAGTAGGTACAGTCCATAACTACATATACAGGGTCTTCTCCAATGGTCCATGTGCAGACATAAGATGGCTGGATGACTAGCACTTTTCAGTCCTGTCAACAGTATTTCAATCAGGATGAGCCAATGGAAGGGTGATAGTGTAAGCTGTGAGCAATGGAACCCTATTTACACAAAGAATAGCTGGTTTCAAACTCAAGACTGCTAGCTCAGTAGGCCAGCACATAGCAGACATAAGACCACAGACAAGTTGTCCATTAGCCCATTGCATTCTGGGTATTTTTTGTCATCTGCTGAAATTGTCGTCTGCATAAAAAATCAAGAATAATTTGACAATATTGGTCTAACTAATTCTTGTAAAAATGATGTCTAAGCAGCAAACAGTTTGGATCTCAGATCAGGCCCCACATTTGTGGGGCCTGATCTGGATCCCAACTGTTTGCCCCGATACCCAGGGCTTGACAAATCATGATTTTTATCCACTTGTCCAGTAATTAGCTTCTACAAGAAATTTCTGTAAAATATCTGTTTTCCCTATATAACTTACACATTTTTCTGGGCATGTAAGAAAATTATTTCCTTGCCCAGCAAAAATTTTCTCTTGTCCCGGACAACCGGACAATGGATTTGTCAGGCTCTGGATACCCCTAAAGGGGTATCCCAAATGGAATGGGTTAGTATTACCTGTGCCTTCATATATCATAATTGTGTTTATCCCAAATGCCATGGCAACGTTAGAGAGCAGACATGCTGCCATCTTTTCTCCTTGACTCATATCCTCATAGCGATCCCCGCTCAGAAAGAACACTGGGAAATACGTGAGGAAAAACAGGATTCCTGCTGCAAAGGCTGCTGAGTTGGCTGGAAAAGAGAAAAGGGGTGCAAGGTGAAAGCACTGTAAATATATTCATGATATCATCAATACATGTATAAATTTACAATGTCATTTCATTCATGCCTTCAGTGAAATGTGAAATTGGCACCTCCCACAGGCTTATTCTCATAAACTGGAATTATTGTAATTTTGTGCAAGCCCATGATTTTGGTATCTTGAAAACTTGCATGGAAACAAAGAATTTCTGAATTTTTCCTCGTGTCCCAAAGTGCTTTTTTTACCTCATTAAAACTTTAAAGTTATTTTCACATACACTCCTCTGTATTCTGATGTCTGCTTTTGACATTTTAGGATATTTAATGTATGGGTGACCGGTCTTTACAGACTCTCAGATAGTGGTGTACCGATGATCAGGAGGTATCGATTAGCGGCGTGCTGGAAGCTACCGATTCCGATAATCGATTGAACTTTGTCAAAATCGATGATCGGCATGAAATGGAGGAGCGGTATGCGAGCCGTCTCTGCACCGTCCAGTACTCCGGTACCGGGTTTTACGGGGTGCTGCGCACGCCGCCACTCTTGTTTTATCAATAGAGCGTGCCTATGACTCCAATATGGCTTCCAATGACAACAATTTCAGTTATATTATCATCCCGGGCTTCCCGCCACTAAAAGGAAATCCAAGGTGTGGAAATACTTCGGATTTTACAAAAGAATGACAATCTGCCACCAACAAGAGACAATCTCGATATGAGTAAAGGGGTTTGTAGGGTAAGAATCTTTCGTCAATACAAGTATTGGTTTTCAGTAAAAAGTGATGGCGTCTCTGTTATCTTACAACCAATTCATGACCACTACATTTGATCTGGGAATAATTCCATGCTATGATAAACAATCTGAATAAATAGTTCTTGCTCTGAATATTTGTTCACATAATAATTCTGGCACCCCACCCACTCTTTCTTGTTGTTTTTTACCTCATCTTTCTGAGGCCTTGGTTATTATGGGTGGGATGTTAACTAATGTACCCAGTGCCTAAGGGGAACCTCTGCTTGAATCTTTTTAGGTGTGGACTTAGTTTTTTTTGTATTGTGGGTTGGAATTTTGGAATGGCAAACAGTGTGGACCCTAAAAGAGCAGTGTGATCTCAGTGATCTGGGTCTACATTCTACACTGTTTGGCTAGACCTGTCTGTCCAAAAAATTTATTGATGCTATCAGAGCCTGGTTAATGGTTCATATGGACATGCATCATGTCATCCACCATACTTATTATAAATGTGTTACTAAGCCAACTAGCACAAAGCAGAGGTGGTTAAGAACCAAAAAGTGCATATAGAAAGCAGTTGCAAAACTACAAAAGCTACTACACTACAGAAGCAGCTATTTTTAGTCTATAATACATGGATTTTACAAGGATTAACAGTGAAACATGCATGGACAAGCAAACTTATCAAGAACCGATTAATAATCGGAAGAATCGCATCGACAGCAGCAACCGATTCCAACCGATGATCGATTATGATTTCCAGCCGATGTCCCATCACTACTCTCAGATAAGATGAGTATTGGAAGATAACTCTGGGATATTTTTTCTTATTTCTCCATTAAAATATATGTTTTGACCCCTAAGATGTGCCTTGCTGAGATGTCTAATGAGGGGTCACAAAATTATCTTCAAATACTCATCTTAGTCTGGCTTGAGGTAAAACTTCTCACCTTTGTTAAAGAACGTGCTGACCATAAAGCAGAATGTAATAGTAGCGATGATGTAGAACAACAGAAAGAAGAAAAACATCGTGGGGTGGGTGTAGTTGAGTACTTTCCCTTTATCTCCCAGAGGAATGGCGAACAGAAGCGTGTAGATGATGATCACTACCAGCTGGTAAATCAGACACTTCACGAACCACGAGATCCAGTACATGGGTGTGCTGAGACCCATCATTTTCATTGATTCCTGCAAATACAGAAATATTTTACTGTTTTTACCGAAATTATTAGGACAACTGATTGCCAATGGGTACACTTTCAGGGGAAGCAACTCTACCATTTTTCTTTTTCATCACACTTCTTAATGGGGGTCGACTCTGAATGAAAAGAATTTGCTCCACTAAGAGCAAATTCTTTCCTTTTAGAGATGACCCCATATTGGATTTAGTTGGTTTTGGGTTTCACGGCCCTTTGAAACAGTATTTCAGTTTATATCGGGCCTTCTCTCAGACAGGGGGAGAAAGAAAAGAGAAAAAAAAATATCCAAACAACACCCACCCCCACCTGCTGCAAGCACAGTAGGCCCTTGCCCTACTTTTATCCAAATAAGTAGGACGCCCTGGCACTGTAAGTTAAAGCCAGCAGCACCATTGCACGACCCCCCCCCCACCCCCCACCCCCCTTTGGAAGGCCTTCTTAATACAGGGAAGCAAACAGAACGTTACAAAAGTTGTGCTTCCCTTTGTAAAAATCGCCAAAAATATGGAGGTGTACAATTTTACTTTAGGTTTTATGCACCAGTCATTTGCAACCACGGCCTCCATGGGGCCGGGGAGGGGCTTAAGAACAGTGTTTTTACCAATAGGTGTCCCGGCAGTGCCGTGGATATGCCGGGCTTTTGATTCCCGCCAAAATAGCAGGGAAAATAGTGGAGTGTTTTTAACGAAATTAACCGCGACACATTGTCAGAATATTGATTTTTATACTTATATGATCCCCTAGGGGCGGAAACCTTTACCAGGGATTTGACATAAAAAATGTCCCCACAGTGCAGGGCATATACCAGGGCTTTGCAGAGTGAAAAGTCAATATTTCCCGGCCCCAGGGGGGGGGGGGGGGGGGGGGGGCGTGGTTGCAAATGACTGGTGCATTATCATCAGGCAAAGCCTATAAATAGTGCTAGCAGAATAGCAAACATTGTGACCCTGATCAGACTGGTTCTTAAGGTGAATAGATACAAGGGAAACAACTCTAGCATTTTCCCTTTTTTTGCATCCCTTCTCCATGGGTGTCAACTCATAAAGGACAGAAATTGCTCCACGCGGAGGGAATTCTTTTCTTTATGAGCACACCCCAATTTCAAAGGCCTACATCCACTGGGAAGCAAAAAAGAAAGTCATAAATGTTGTTTTGTAAAATGGGAAAAAACATTTAGCTGTGTCCATTCACCTTAAAACCCATACATAACACCTTTTATCTGGAGATCTGCACTAAGTGCACAGGTACAACCTTATGTATGTCCCAAATTTTATCTTAGGTACACAAGCTGTAAATTTTATATTTTATTACCTTGTCATATTTGCTTAAACCCATACCATCATTTCTCTAAGCATTGACACAGAACTGTCTTAGCAAACTGTGTACACCCAGATCAGGCCACGAGGTTGTAAAAATTTGTTCGAGCTCAACTCAGCATGAAATTTTACCTGCTAATAAATAGCAAATTACTGATAAGTACAGTTATTTTCTTGCTCATTTTGGCAGAGTATGAAATGTTCTCTGCTGATAAATATGAAAATGCCAACATTAGTTGGCATTTTCATATTTATCAGCAGAGAATATTTCATGCTCAGCTGAGTTGAACACGAAAACATTTTTATAACTTCAGGGCCTGATCAGTCTGCAATGTTTTACTTTCTGTCAGCAAGTTTCTGATATTGACTGTAAAATTAAATGGATGGATAATGGATGACTTGTGATTTTACGTCCTTGTCAACAGTATTTCAGTAATATCTAGAAGAAGGGAGGATGATAATGGTAGGATGTGTGCAATGAAAGCCTGTTTATGATTGAAAAGGTTTCCCCCACCAGGAATCAAACTCATGACCACTAGATCACCAGGCCAGGGCTTAACCAACTGAGCTACTGGGGCACCTATTACTGTATAATTAATTTGTTCCAAATTTATGACATATAATTACAGTACCAATAATAGGCATACAGTGCTGAAACAACATTGAATCAATATTGATTCAATGTTGATGTTTCAGCTGACAATGAATCAATGTTGATTCAATATGGATTTTTAGAGGGGAATTACTGTATGTTTTCTGTATTATGACATGTTTTTTTTTGGCCAATATACGATTACTTCTGAAACATGAAACTTGTAAACAAAATAAATCTTAACACATTTGAAACATTGTTTCTCATATTACATTTTGGGTACAATGACAATCCTAAATATTAGAACAGACCAGGAATATCAAAGAATGGGTCCCATGTTTGCTCAAACCAAAATTTTGACACCACAATGCCTGTTTAACTGCTAAGGTGAAAAGATAAATTTTCTGGGGTAACAACTCTCCCATTTTCATATTTGGCTCCCTTCTTAATGGGGGGCCAACCCTTACAGAATAGAATTAACTCCTTTAGGAACAAAATTCTTGCCTATAGGAACAGGCCCCATTTTTGGGGGGCTTTGCTGTCCAGGGAAGTAAAAGTTGTTCCCCTTTGGCAAAATGGCAGAAAACCCATACATCTTTAAGTTTATTCAAAAATACAATGTTCAGGGTAAGACTTGCAATGGATGGAAGACATGCACTTTTATGTCCTATTGAACAGTATTTCAGTCAGGATGATATATGGGAGGGTGATAAAAGAGTTCAAACTTCAGTGATTCAAACATCCTAGTGGCCATAAATTGTCATCTAGTTTCTGCAGAAAATTGATTGAAGGTACTCTGACAGGAAGTATGGGTCTAATCAACCAAGGTAATTAAAGAAGATTCTCAGAGTTTAAGTCATCCAAGTTTCACTGTGATTACATGTAATAATATAATTACAGCGCAATTATAATTTTTGGAGCTCTTGATAAGACACACTTTTGTTGGGTGGAACAGTTGGAGTTTCTTTCTTTCTTTTTTTTTGCCCCTATTTTTCCATATGACATTATTGATTATATATGCTGTGGGATTTCATCAGGAATATTAGTACCTAAACTGCACAAATTTTCAATGTGCATTAATGTTTGCTATTTTCGTGGTCAGTAAAAATACATGAACTTAAAAATCAGAGAGTATTATTTTCTTGCAAATGAATCAGCTGCATCCATACTTAGTATCCATGAATATGTCTAAAAATGCAAAACTAAAAATGCAAAACACCTGAATTTTTGTTCCCACAAACATAAATTCAGATAAGATAGTGTAAGGAGGCAGTTTTCCAGATAAGCGGGGGTAACAGGGATAATTTTCGATATTTCTTCATTAGAATGTATGTTGTCCTCACCAAGAGGATTCTAATGAGAGCTAGGTCACAACATGTGTTCCTTGACAAATAATGCATATTTCATCTCTGAACTGTCCACAAAAACCCACATTATCTGGAGCTCTGAGGAAGTCAATTGGACAAGGAAAAAAACATAAAAGAAAAACAACAAATCCCAAAATGTTTGCCTTATTCACAGCTTAACAGAGCCCAGAGCTCCAGATAGAAGGGGTAACAGGTATAATTCTGAGATAATTTTTCTTAATTCTCATCGAAAACATACATTGTGACCCCTCATTAGAACCGTCTTGCCCAGACGGTTCTAATGACGGGTCACAATGTATGTTTTAATGGAAAAATAAAGAAAATTATCCCTAAATTATCCCTGTTACCCCTTCTTATCTTAAGCACTGATAAGCCATGTCACACAAAACTCTGCTTAACATATTCGCAAACAAGTACACTCAAACTAGCCTGTGAATAAACTTAGTGTAACAAGGGACTTTAATTGGTGCCTGTAGATTTCCAAGGGTTCATACATGGTGTGTGGAAACAGCAAAGGCTCTGATCGAAGTGTGCAAATGTGCAGGCTGGTCTGAGCTTTTATCAGTTACATAAACATTCAGCACCATTTTAGTGAGTCACTACTCAATTGTTGCAAGTCAAAACGTTTTTTTTTTTTTTTTTCATTTTCTTTGAATGTTTCAAACATTTATTTTTTCATTATCACCTGACTATAGCCTTGAAATTGAATACAATAACAAATTGCAACATACTAACATCTGCCCATTTGTACATTACATGTACACATATTCAGAAAATGTACAAATAGAGGACTTGTGTTACAAAAGTTATTTTGATGAGTGAGTGAGTGAACTCTGGTTTAACGTCCCACCAACAACGACTTCATATGGAGACAGGACCTCGGTTTAAAGTCTCTTCCGTAAGACCGGAGAAGCGGGGGGTCGATCAGTTATTCTGATGCCCTCCACCACAGACTGAGCATTTTTTGGCATACTGGGGCCCAAAGCACTGCCATCTTTTGCTAAAAAATGTGAGGAGCTTTCGCAGTAGTTTCATATGTTTTCAGCACAAAATATAACACACTTGATTTTGTATGTACTACAAAACTGAACTCATCTTTGACTAGCAACTTTGTTAAGCTAAAAATGCTTTGAACAACTGGGCTCTGGTCAAAAGAAAAAGAAAGAGAGCATCAGCTAATGATTGTGCAGTCTGATCCATAATCAGTATTTGTACAGTCTATGGCTTTTAGTGTAAAAAAGAATTTCGGGAGAAAACTTACACCCTGTTTGCACTTGGATACTGTCAAATACACAAAGCTCAAAGCACAAAAATACCATATAAATCCTAACAAACACCCCTGCTTTAATGAACATCCCTTGCCTCTTTTCTGAAAATAATGTTTTATTAACTTGCATTAATTCCTGTTTGCTTCTCTAGATAAGGTAGCTCTTTGAAATGGGTCTACTTTTAAAGGAAAGAAGTTGCTTCTAAAGCAAATTCTTTTCTTTAAGAGTAGACCCTTACTGAGAAGAGAGGCAAAAATAATATAGCTGCTTCCTCTGAAAAATACCCATCACCTGTATATTGCTTATTAGAGGTATTTTGGCAGTGACTGATTTACTAAACTTTAGGCTCTAAACAATGCCCCCTCCGCCCACCCCTTTCGCAAAATGCAACAGCCCCAGGGCGTTAAACAGGGTTAATACAGTAAACACTTGTCAAAATTTCTCGGTTCACAGCGTTATACTAACCTTGAGTTTCTTCTCCTTTTCATATGCAATACCCTTCGCTGTCTGCAAGGCATTCAAGATAAAGCTAAGAATCAGGAATAACGGGAGATTCTGAGAGAGAACCGTTGTCAGGACGTCGTCAAGGAAATCGAGGTACGGCATCTTCTGCATCATTACATTGTAGTCTGTGGTCAGGTCCGCCGACGAGTTTAAGGTTTCGATGATGGCTTTGTCTATCTGGTACTGTAGGGTAAGGAAGCCAGTGTCATAGTAATCTGAAAAGAAGCCAAAGACTGTCAGTTAGCGACAGCTCCTGGTATGGGTGGATTTTGAAATCATTAAATGATTAAATGTGAATCGGTACACCTCTATATATTCTTCTCTTTTTTAGAAGTTTCAAATGGAGGCCACATCTATGAACAAGTGTTTGGTTTCCTAGCTGTATGAAAAGCCCCAACTCAAAATGGGTCTACTCTAAAAGGAAAGAATTTGCTCCTACAGGAGCAAATTCTTTTTTTTCAGAGTTGACACTGAGAAGGGAGGCAAATGTATATAAACTGCAGAGCAACTTCACCTGAAAGCTCATTAATTCATTAACATGAATTATTAGGATTAACAGATAAGGCAAACAATTATTTCATGACTGCGAAGATGGAATGAAGTTTTCTTTGGGGATGGCATGAGCAAACACTGAAAGTTAGTCAGATCCATTTGCACATTTGGTCAATGATGTGATAATCACTACCCTAGCCCCCTTCGACTGGCCGATCAAAGGATGCTAAGGCATTTGGTCAGTGATGAGGTAGTTATAATATTTTAAGCAGTGTAAAACTCAGAATTAAATGACTTGAGAATAATCATGTGAGAAAATCTGAAGTGATCTGTTAAAGAATTTCAGTTTGTAATGTCGTTGAAACATTGGCCGAGCATTGCATATAAGTTATATGCAGACATGGATCTCATTAAGGGCTCATTACCATAGCAACCAGTAGTTTATGTTGAAGTCAGTATGATGTCATTAAGATATTATTCTGAAAAGGTACTATGCACAACATTTAGCAACAATAGTTACTATGGTAACAGAGCTATGACATTATTGGTATCTATTAGGGCAAACTGTGTATGCTATGCTCAGGTCAAATTATAAGTCAGATGCTCACCAAAATTCATATACATGTAAATGAAATGGAAAAGTATGTCAGATTTTCTCAAACCTGTTATTCATTCGAAAATCATTTATTTCTCTGTGCCAAAAAATATAAATTGTTAAATTTGCAAACAGCTTAGATGCAGATGAAATGCACACCAAAGGCCTCCCTTCCTGTGGTCCTGTTCATATGTATGGTACATTAATTAGTTATTTCCTGCTGATGCCTACAATAGCATATTCTATTTGTATCTCACCTTTCTTTATTATCAGATAATGACCAGCATACATTAATTGTATTAATTTCTCCTTCAAATTTCCTGTTTTTGTTTACCTTAAAGCGCCAAAAAAGTGACAACAAATTTATGTCAGCAAAATTTCAATGAATATCTCATCCTACATGTAACTAAATCGTATCAAGAAGTCAAAGACCAGAGCGAAAACAATGTAGATCCAGATGAGGTGGCTCATTATGAACAACCTCATTAGGGTCAAGTCTGTTTGTAATCAGAGCTGTAGATAAGAGTGAGTATTTGGTGATAATAAGGACAATTTTTGTTATTTCTGCATAAAAACGAGACGGTTCAGATGAGGGGTCACAACATATTGTTTCGATGAGAAATAAGAAAAATTATCCTTAATTATCAACAAATACTCCCTCTTATCTAGAGCTCTGAAATATATGTGATACATGTATTAGCCTAATATAATAGACCAAGTTCAATAAGTCAATGTCTCACAGCTCTTTTGCCTGTGATATTTTTCCCCTAATTAGTAATTACCAGTAGTCATGTATAATTAGTGTTCTCTTACAGAACTCAGAGACAAGTTTTGATGGAAAATATCAATTTACCATAAAAGCATACATTCTGACCCATTATCTCTTAAAATAGGATTGACAAACAACGAACAGACAGTTTTCAAGAATTGTCACAACCCCTCTCTCTCTTCCTAACTGTCCTACCCATATCAAAAGTTTAGGTTTTCCTTTTTATTCCCCGCCACATGTTATGTGGCAGGGTATTATGTTTTCCTGCTGACTGTCCGTGTATCTGTCTGTCCGTCCATCTGAGTATGTCTGTCTGTCCATGTGCACTTTGTTTCCGTAGCTTGAGTATTTATTAACAGATTTTCTTCAAACTTGGCATGTGCACTGGTCTTGGGAATATCTTGGTTGGGATTATGGGTTATTGTCCTTGTCAAGGTCTTAAAAATACATGTAGTTTTTGGTCTGCAGTTTCTTTACATTTTGAAATATCCTGATAAAATTTCAAAGAATGATTGAAGTAACATTACCTTTCTTTAACAAGCAGAATTTTGTCAGCCTGGGTTATCTGCCCCATGCCCTGGGGCTATATACATGTATTAAATAAATAACGAAATAATGTATAAAATCATGGTTGAAAGGAATTTTTCTGAAACTTTAACAATTTATCATATCTTTCTGTCATGATCAAAATTTGTCCCCCCCCCCCCCCCTCCCCTCACCCCAGTGGCTATATCTACCCCTGACAAGCTATGTACAACGACCAAGACAACAAATTGCTGAAGAAACTTTATTTTTGCACTGTGTTTTTGTCAGACTGAATGTATTCTAAAAACTGTTCTGACTCAGAAGCGCAACAAACTGTCGGATCCGTAAGAATGAAATGAAATAGCAAGAGGCCCAAATGGGCCTGATATCGCTCATCCTGCTATTTTGCCACAGGACCATTCTGATACAAACTTGGTCCCATTCCACTGAGAATTTCTTATTTTGCTATTTTAAGTAAAACAGGCCAACTTGACTGGTCTCCTTTTATAAATTTTTGAAACACCTCAATGCAAGAATCATGTTCAAATTTCGCCAAAATCCATTCAGTGGCTACCTGTTCTTTTCATGTCTTGTGCTATTTTCAGTTATGAGAGATGGCAGCCATCTTGGAAAGCCAAATTGCCAAAAATCAAAATGGTGTCATGCAAGGAACATTCTGACACAAACTTGGTCCAATTTCCATTGAGATCTTCTCATTTTCACATTTTGCTATTCTTAGTAACAGAGACCAACTTGACTGGTCTTTTTTTATTTAATTTTTAAACACTTCATTGAAAGAATCATTTTGCCACAAATTTCGTCAAAATCCATTCAGCAGTTACTGAGATATCATTTTCATGTTTTGTGCTATTTTCAGTACAGCCATATGCCAGCCATCTTGGATAGCCAAATTGCCCAAAATCAAAATGGCTTCATGCAAGGAACATTCTGACACGGAATTGGTCCAATTCCAATGAGAATTTCTCATTTTGCTATTTTAAGTAACAGAGGCCAACTTGATTCGTCTATTTTTATTAATTTTTGAAACATCTCAATGCAAGAATCATTTTGCCTCAAATTTCTTCAAAATCCATTCAGAGGTTACCGAGATATTGTCATTTTCATGTTTTGTACTATTTCTAGTAACGGCAGATGGCAGCCATCTTGGAATGCCAAATTGAAAAAATCAAAATGGCTTCATGCAAGGAACATTCTGAAACAAATTTGGTCCAATTCTATTCAAAGGTTCTTGGGAAATTGTCATTTTTATGTTTTTGCTATCTTTAGTAATGTCTGGTGGCCATCTTGGATATTCCATTGGCATAAATTTGAATTAGTAGGTCACTGTGACCTAATTCCGCTATAGATTTTTTATTTTTACAATTTTAAATTCCAACGTCCCATTTAAGTTTCATGCAAACTTTCGACCAAATATACCCAATGCTTCAGCGCCAAAAAAGTGACAACAAATTTATGTCAGCAAAATTTCAATGAATATCTCATCCTACATGTAACTAAATCGTATCAAGAAGTCAAAGACCAGAGCGAAAACAATGTAGATCCAGATGAGGTGGCTCATTATGAACAACCTCATTAGGGTCAAGTCTGTTTGTAATCAGAGCTGTAGATAAGAGTGAGTATTTGGTGATAATAAGGACAATTTTTGTTATTTCTGCATAAAAACGAGACGGTTCAGATGAGGGGTCACAACATATTGTTTCGATGAGAAATAAGAAAAATTATCCTTAATTATCAACAAATACTCCCTCTTATCTAGAGCTCTGAAATATATGTGATACATGTATTAGCCTAATATAATAGACCAAGTTCAATAAGTCAATGTCTCACAGCTCTTTTGCCTGTGATATTTTTCCCCTAATTAGTAATTACCAGTAGTCATGTATAATTAGTGTTCTCTTACAGAACTCAGAGACAAGTTTTGATGGAAAATATCAATTTACCATAAAAGCATACATTCTGACCCATTATCTCTTAAAATAGGATTGACAAACAACGAACAGACAGTTTTCAAGAATTGTCACAACCCCTCTCTCTCTTCCTAACTGTCCTACCCATATCAAAAGTTTAGGTTTTCCTTTTTATTCCCCGCCACATGTTATGTGGCAGGGTATTATGTTTTCCTGCTGACTGTCCGTGTATCTGTCTGTCCGTCCATCTGAGTATGTCTGTCTGTCCATGTGCACTTTGTTTCCGTAGCTTGAGTATTTATTAACAGATTTTCTTCAAACTTGGCATGTGCACTGGTCTTGGGAATATCTTGGTTGGGATTATGGGTTATTGTCCTTGTCAAGGTCTTAAAAATACATGTAGTTTTTGGTCTGCAGTTTCTTTACATTTTGAAATATCCTGATAAAATTTCAAAGAATGATTGAAGTAACATTACCTTTCTTTAACAAGCAGAATTTTGTCAGCCTGGGTTATCTGCCCCATGCCCTGGGGCTATATACATGTATTAAATAAATAACGAAATAATGTATAAAATCATGGTTGAAAGGAATTTTTCTGAAACTTTAACAATTTATCATATCTTTCTGTCATGATCAAAATTTGTCCCCCCCCCCCCCCCCTCCCCTCACCCCAGTGGCTATATCTACCCCTGACAAGCTATGTACAACGACCAAGACAACAAATTGCTGAAGAAACTTTATTTTTGCACTGTGTTTTTGTCAGACTGAATGTATTCTAAAAACTGTTCTGACTCAGAAGCGCAACAAACTGTCGGATCCGTAAGAATGAAATGAAATAGCAAGAGGCCCAAATGGGCCTGATATCGCTCATCCTGCTATTTTGCCACAGGACCATTCTGATACAAACTTGGTCCCATTCCACTGAGAATTTCTTATTTTGCTATTTTAAGTAAAACAGGCCAACTTGACTGGTCTCCTTTTATAAATTTTTGAAACACCTCAATGCAAGAATCATGTTCAAATTTCGCCAAAATCCATTCAGTGGCTACCTGTTCTTTTCATGTCTTGTGCTATTTTCAGTTATGAGAGATGGCAGCCATCTTGGAAAGCCAAATTGCCAAAAATCAAAATGGTGTCATGCAAGGAACATTCTGACACAAACTTGGTCCAATTTCCATTGAGATCTTCTCATTTTCACATTTTGCTATTCTTAGTAACAGAGACCAACTTGACTGGTCTTTTTTTATTTAATTTTTAAACACTTCATTGAAAGAATCATTTTGCCACAAATTTCGTCAAAATCCATTCAGCAGTTACTGAGATATCATTTTCATGTTTTGTGCTATTTTCAGTACAGCCATATGCCAGCCATCTTGGATAGCCAAATTGCCCAAAATCAAAATGGCTTCATGCAAGGAACATTCTGACACGGAATTGGTCCAATTCCAATGAGAATTTCTCATTTTGCTATTTTAAGTAACAGAGGCCAACTTGATTCGTCTATTTTTATTAATTTTTGAAACATCTCAATGCAAGAATCATTTTGCCTCAAATTTCTTCAAAATCCATTCAGAGGTTACCGAGATATTGTCATTTTCATGTTTTGTACTATTTCTAGTAACGGCAGATGGCAGCCATCTTGGAATGCCAAATTGAAAAAATCAAAATGGCTTCATGCAAGGAACATTCTGAAACAAATTTGGTCCAATTCTATTCAAAGGTTCTTGGGAAATTGTCATTTTTATGTTTTTGCTATCTTTAGTAATGTCTGGTGGCCATCTTGGATATTCCATTGGCATAAATTTGAATTAGTAGGTCACTGTGACCTAATTCCGCTATAGATTTTTTATTTTTACAATTTTAAATTCCAACGTCCCATTTAAGTTTCATGCAAACTTTCGACCAAATATACCCAATGCTTCTGGAGAAGAAGTTGATTTTGTTGTTTTGTCATTTTTAGTAACTGCAGCCATCTTGGATTCTCGACCTGACCCAATTTTATAATTCTGAAACCTTGCAATCTAATCATGCCCCATGTGAAATTTGAGACCCATGGGCTCAGTAGTTTTAGAGAAGAAGTTGTTTGAAGTTGCTTGAATAAGTTGTTTTTAGACCTTGGCATTTGAGCAAAATTACACTTGTAAACAGAAAGTAGGTCACTGCGACAAAACTCCTCTACAGATTTTTTTATTTTTACAATTTTGAAAACCAATGTTCCACTGATGTTTCATGCAACAATTCTGACAAATATACCCAGTGGTTCTGGAGAAGATAATTTTGTTATTTTTAATATTTTTAGTAACGGCAGCTATCTTGGATATTTAACTGACCCAATTTTACAATTCTGAGACCCTTGAGTCTGGTCATGCTCCATGTAAAATTTGAGAACCATGGGTCCAGTTGTTTTATAGAAGAAGATGTTTGAATAACTGGTTTTCAAGTGTTGACAGACGACGCACGACAAATGCTGGAGGCTTTAGTAGGACAATAGCTCACTATGGCCCTTTGGGCCAGGCAAGCTAAAAGTGATAAAAATAAACTAAACCAGACACCCCTTAGTTGACAAATGGATTGATCCATTTGATAAGAATTAAACAGGCCACTGTGCATAAATGGGTTAACAATTCCAAACAATTTATTGATCACTCACATGGCTCTGCCCCCTCTGAATCATTGTTTCTGTAGCCAAACTTCGAGAAAAACTGGTATGTTCTGTCAGTTCGCCATCTGTCTTGATCCTCCTGTCCTCTACGCAGAGCCACCCGCAGCTTGTAATTGATGCTAGTGGGCCAGCCACTTGTGAAATCGTCGGTAAACACGACACCTGCCCAGACATTGTTGTTGTTGTCGGAGCTGTATGCTTCCTCCACCGCCGCTTCAGAAGAGTAATTTTGTACTACAGAGAAACAACCAGAAAATAATCATATTATACTGACAGCCACTTAACTGTTAGCACTGGAAGTCAAGATCGACATGAATAATTTGGAAACTTCGGTCAGGTCGGTTGCAGTGCATCAAATAAAGGTAACAGGGATATATTTCTGGGGATAATTTTCCATATTTTGCTATCAAAGAAAATAAATGTTGTGACCCTTCATTAGAACCGTCTCACTGAGATGGTTCTAATGAGGGGTCACAACATATGTTCTGGTTTAGAAAAAAAGAAAAATTGTCTATGAATTACTGGTATCCTCAAAACCCTTTCTTATCTGAAACTCTCTCAGGTTACTGACTGGGGAAGTGATGATTTTCCTATCATCTATGTGTGACAGTTGTGAGGGCACTGCTATGAGAGCAAAAACATGTACAGGCAAAATTTAGAATCGAAATAGACTCCTGCTATCAAGTGATTTGTCGGCGAATATATCACTGGTTGTCGGCGAGTCTTCAGTGAATATTTCACTCGCACTTCGCGCTCGTGATATATCCACTTCACTACAGACATTCAACAAGTGATAAATTGGGCATTTCTTAATTTGGAGCTCTGTTAAAATGGAACTATTAAAGAGGAAAATGATCTGCAGAACTAATATGTCTAAGATCTAATGTGAGATCAAAGAATTTATCCATAAAGCTATTTCAATTTAGATGTCTCTGAATAAGCCAATATCATACATGTAAATGGAAAGTTCTTTTATCAGCATTTTCACTCATATACTGTTGCCTAGCAACAAAAATATACTACTATATATTACTATAATCAGCATGTAGATGAAAGTGCTCCTGTACCCAGCCCTTGGCTATATTCTCACCTTTCACCATATTGTAACCCTAAAAGCACCTAAAAGCAGACGACAAAATTTAAAGTCTGCAAAATTTCAGAAAAAATTTTTCCTTGCTAAATCATATTGAGAATTTAAACATGGGAGGGCAAACAGTGTATATTCAGATGAGACAGCTCATTATTAACTCATTTCATTTTTGGCACTTAAAGGGTTAATAGTTAATTCACATATGCAGACATCTTAACCAGTTCTTAAACATTGGATGGATGGATGACAAATGCGATTTTACATCCTTTTCAACAGTATTTCAGTCATATCAGGACAATGGGAGGGTGATTATGAAAGGCAGGAAACATTCTTGCCTCAAGCGGGACTCAAACCCTGTCCGCTAGATCAGTAGGCCAGCACTTAAACCCACTGAGCTACCGGCCTTCTGAAACATATGTCTCTTCCATCAGTTAGACTCTGTTATTTAAGGTAAACGGATATACCTCTATGTTTTTCGGCCATTTTTGTAATGGGAAGCAACTTTGTGACCATTTTGCTTCCCTGGACTGGAATTGACAAGACCCCTTCTAAAAAGTTTTCAATTCTTAAAGGAAAAAATTCTTTTCTTTAAGAGTTGTCTCCTATTGGGAAGGGCAGCAACAGATGTTTCCCCATGAATGTGTATCCATATGCCTTAACACTTTAAGCACCAGTGACGAAAAATAGCAGGATTTGCAAACAGCGTAGATCTTGATGAGGCGGCTCATCATGAGCCGCCTCATCTAGATCTACACTGTTTGCCCTCTAGTCTTTGAATTCTCAATATGAAATGTCTTGGACAAGGCATTTTTTTAATTTTGGCAGACGTAAATTTTGTCGTCTGCTTTTAGGTGCTTAAAGAATAAAAGGGCCGCTTACTCAGATCTAGTTTAAGATAACCTCCAGTTTAGTCCATGTTATTTGAATGGCTAACCTTAGGGCTAACTTAAAACTAGATTTTGGGCAATCAACCCTAAAAGATTATTAATCATATCAACATGATCAAAGGTATGTTTTACATTTGACACTTAAAGCGCCACAAATGAAAATAGTTGAATTTGCAAACAGCGTAGATCCAGATGAAATGGGTCAAAATGACCAGGATCATTTGGATCTATACAATTTGACCTCTAGTCTATGATGCAGCTTGGATGAAGCACTTTTGAAGTCAAATTTGTTGTCTGCCTTTTTTTGTGGTGGTGGTGGTGGGGGGGGGGGGGGGGGGGGGGGGGGGGGTTGGCTTTAAGGGTCAACTGCATGCAAACACTGCAGACCTGCTTATACTCTCCTTTGGAACAGTCTGATCAAGTCGGTATAAAATGTTCACTCAAGCATTGGCAAAGGGTACAAAATGTTCACTCAGGCAAAGGGCACAAAATGTTCACTCAGGCACAGGGTAAAAAATGTGCACTCAGGCAAAGGATACAAAAATGTGCACTCAGGCAAAGGGTACAAAATGTTCACTTAGGCAAATGGTACAAAATGTCAACTTAGGCAAAGGCTACAAAATGTTCACTTAGGCAAATTGTACAAAATGTCCACTTAGGCAAAGGGTACAAAATGTTCACTCAGGCAAAGGGTACAAAATATTCACTCAGGCAAATGGTAAAAAATATTCACTTAGGCAAAGGGTACAAAATGTGCACTCAGGCAAAGGGTACAAAATATTCACTCAGGCAAATGGTAAAAAATATTCACTTAGGCAAAGGGTACAAAATGTTCACTTAGGCAAAGGGCACAAAATGTCCACTTAGGCAAAGGGTACAAAATGTCCACTTAGGCAAAGGGTACAAAATGTTCACCTAGACAAAGGGTACAAAATGTTCACTCAGGCATAGGGTACAAAATGTTCACTCAGGCAAAGGGTACAAAATGTTCACTCAGGCAAATGGTACAAAATGTCCACGTAGGCAAAGGGTACAAAATGTTCACTTAGGCAAATGGTACAAAATGTCCACTTAGGCAAAGGGTACAAAATGTTCCCTCAGGCAAAAGGTACAAGATGTGCACTAAGGCAAAGGGTACAAAATATTCACTCAGGCAAATGGTAAAACATATTCACTCAGGCAAAGGGTACAAAATGTTCACTTAAGCGGCAAAGGGTACAAAATGTTCACTCGGGCAAAGGGTACAAAATGTTCACTCAGGCAAAGGGTACATAATGTTCACTTAGGCAGTGACCTATAAATACAGTGACTCGCGTCTTCACCTTTCAGTCCAAAGAGGCGTGTCGTGCATGCGACTGTAGCGCCTCCTACCGGAGCGCCATTTGTAATACAAGCTGAAAAAGCTTGAATTTCTGTCAAAAGTTAACGGCGTGCATCGCCCATTTTAACGGTGTTTTCATAGTGAAATTATTATGCAACGATAAGGTAAGCTTTGAATTTTATAATGATGTATTAGAATATAAGTTTTGTGATGATTTTGCTTGGTTTTGGAGTTCATTTTTAACGATGTAAATTGAGAAACTTTGGTCACTCGAAAGAAAATGGCGACGCCGCCGTAAAAACCATCACTTCTTTTACGATGTACTCCGTCGTTAATAAGGGCTGAGGTGATATTTTAGCATTAGAAAACGAAAGGGGAAGGACCAAAATGTTGTTTAATATCATTTTCATGGCAATTATTTACTATTTTGATGGTCTTATGACAGTATAGAAATAGGCTTATTTAGGAAAGTAGCGAAAACCGGCAAATCAGGGTGTTCAAACCCCCACTCCCCCGTTTTTGAATAAGGCTCCCAAAATAACCATTTTTGAGCCTCGCAATGATATTTTTCATAAAGTCGAATGCCTTATAAATTGTTTGAGTGCTATTTTATGCAATTTCGTGCCGATTTAATGGGTCAAAATAATCTTAAAATAAAACTTGTTTTTCACAGTTTTCGACATACAACAATGAGTTCAGAGGGTTGATTAGTTATGCATTGAAGAATTTGTCAGGGACCAAAGTTTCTTATTTCACATCAATAAACCAAGCAAAATAATCACAAAACTTACTATTCTAATACATCATCATAAAATTTAAAGCTTACCTTAACGTTGAATAATAATTTGATTACGTAAACATTAATGAAATGGGCGATTCACGCCGATAACTTCTGATAGAAATTCCAACCCACTCAGCTTAGTTAAAACCTATGTCACCCACTTACTTCAATTTCAATGCATGCATATTCTCCTAAGTAAGAGAGAGATAAGATCAAAATCCTCAGCCAAAGGCATAATAAAAAAAAGTTTCCCGTATTTATATTGAAAAGCTCTCCAGCCCATTTTTTTTTTTTTTAACTACGTCAAGTAAAACTACCGTATAAAAACTTGGCAAGTTTGGTATCAAAATTTCGGAAATTAAGTACACAATTTAATGCAAACGTTTGTAAGATCACATTATTTATACAGATAATATAAAACAATGATAATATTAAAATATTTCTAGATGCCAAATAAGCGGTCGATAGAATTATCGATTTTTTCAGCCACTCACCTGTCCAGCGGCACGACAAGCGTCTGTTGGAAAAATACCTATATTTAACTGGAGATGCTAGTCACTCTATATATAGGTCACTGACTTAGGCAAAGGGTACAAATTGTCCACTTAGGCAAAGGGTACAAAATGTGCACTCAGGCAAATGGTACAAAATGTTCACTCAGGCAAAGGGTACAAAATGTGCACTCAGGCAAAGGGTACAACATGTGCACTCAGGCAAAGGGTACAAAATGTTCACTCAGGCAAACAGGCAAAGGGTACAAAATGTGCACTCAGACAAAGGGTACAATATGTGCACTCAGGCAAAGGGTACAAAAATGTTCACTCAGGCAAAGGGTACAAAATGTTCACTCAGGCAAAGGGTACAAAATGTGCACTCAGGCAAAGGGTACAATCTATTAAAACATGCTGGAAATATATTGTAATCGTTAACGAAGGTGCTTAAATATTGGGACACCTAAAAACCATTAATTTTCCATTTGAGACAAATGGAAAGTAGTAGTTTTAGATTATCAAAATGGATTCCGGCTCAATGCTGTGCTAATTGACCTTCAAGTTCATGTGTTTCCCATTTATTCCATTATATTGACCAGACCCTTCCATGGTTTATCTATAAATTTTATGGATATCCAAAAATCTGGACAGTGAGTTGTGGATATCCTAAAATTAGGAATCAAAGCAAAAGGGTGCCCCTTAGAGACCTACATACTGACTGGATAATTATGTATGCATAAAGGAGACCATCTCATAAACTTGACTGTTGTAAATATAGTATTTACGATGTAATGCCATAATAACTTCTTGTGTGTAAATACTAGAGGTACTCAGACACTGAGTAAACCTGACCTCTTGTTGTATACTACATGTAGTGTGTATTGATCTTATAATATCATTTTTTGTGACATGTGATCAAAAACTATTTATACCAGTATTAGTATATTATACTTATACAATGCCAAAATAGTACATGCCAAATATAAGTACAAAACACCTAGATCTACCAAGTCCACTTGTCATGTTGGTATTTAGTATATTGTAAAAAATTCTAAATATTGGGACAGATAGGTCTGAGCAAATAGAGCAGATCCTCCTCAAGGAACAGTCTGTTCAGGGTCTATACTGGGGTAGCGGGTTCAACCTGGGAATCAAGTCCTGCCAGAAGACAGGTTGTCCTAATCAAACCCTTTTTTGCAGCACTTGTCTGCACAGAATCCTATGACTGAAAATATACTAGGGTCGAGTCGGGTAACTTCGGACAGCGGGTGAATTCGGACATACCATTGCAAACAGTGAAAATCCAGATGAGACGGCTCATAATGAGCCGTCTCATCAGGATTTTCGCTGTTTGCCCAGGCATTTTTGTTTTAATTTCAAACAACTGACATATAAAGGAAACAGTGTCACTGTCCGAATTTACCTGCTGTCCGAATTTACCTGACTACCCTATTGAGAAAGAAGTAAAAGCGCCAAGAATTTACCTGACTACCCTATTGAGAAAGAAGTAAAAGCGCCAAGAATTTACCTGACTACCCTATTGAGAAAGAAGTAAAAGCGCCAAGTCATCCTCCATCATTCAGCTCAGTTAAGTGTTCTGTTAACCTTACCCTTAATGACAATAATGTGCCAAACACTGATTAAAACAGATGAATTTCCAAACAGCGTAGACACAGATGAGGCAGATGATTATCAGCCCACTCTGGATCTACACTGTTTGCCCTCTCACCATGATACCTATAGATAGACCCGACCATGACGCGGACACTAATAACGGTGTTTTACCTTACATTTAAGTCTCCAATGCATTCTAGACTATCAGACAGGAATATCCATGTGCTAAATATAGACAAAAGGAACAGTTGAAAAAACAATCTGCACACGTTCCATGTAACGCTGTTGTGGTCATGCAATTGTCAGTGTCTAAGCTTGGACTAAACTTTTTTTCTCTTAATTTCGCATATCTTGGTCCAGTTGTTTAAAACCAACAACATTGTTAGTTAACGAGACGTTTAATTTTCAAACGTATTATCAATTTATGCATAAAAAACCCTGTCTTTTTTTGCAAACAAGTGTGAAGAGCTTTTGCACTACTGCAAAAGCTACATGTACATGTACATGCACTAACAATTTTTCAGCAAAAAGATAGTACCACAATTCATTTTGAGAGTACTACAGTACTGTAAGACTTAATGAATCCTTGACTAACATCTTAAAGGGCTACTATACTGTTTTTCAACATGCATTGAAATCACTGGAAATAACTGGTATTGTTTTGTCTAAAAGAATGTCGAAAACTGCAAGTAAAAAGTCCAAATGGTTAAAAAGTTATAAGCAATTTAAATTTTAATTAGCTGAAAAATATGCAAGGACTCTTATGACGTCATTTGAGTCATTCAAACAAGGTTGGCCGGGAAATACCGGTGGCGGGAATTCCCAGTGGTAATTACCGGTAATTACCGTCCTGGGAAATACTCCAAATTTGGCCAAAGTGGGAAATACTGGGAAATATGAAATTTTAGAGCTGTTTTTCCTAAAATATTCTGCCTTATTTCCTTAAATGTAAGTTGATAGCACATATATGTTATCATTTATATGCATATCATGCAAGTAAGGTTGTAAATTCCAGGACTAGAGGACACAGCAGATGATTCTTGGTTGTGTCAAAGGCTATAATTTCAAAGAAAATTGCCTTTAAAATTCTTATTTTTAAAAATAACAGACTGTAAAATCTCTTCTTTAATCACTTACAGTGGTGTTTCAGCACTGTATTTGTAAACACAAGATCTTATCATCATTTGGTTCTCATACAAATATATATATATATATACTAAACTGAGGTGCAGTTTTACTTAAACCTTTTTTCCTAGTTCAGGGGTCAGCCTAGGGTTCTCAGACACAGAGAAGTTTTGCGACATTTTCTGAATTTCAGGGACAGGTATTATTCCAAAGTTGGGATTTTCTATACATGTATGTGTTTTATACACTTTGACTTCTCACTCAGCTCAAAATAGGGAGAAGTCAGTCAGCTTAATGAGACAATTTCTCCCACTAGGCTGACCCTTGCTGGTTTATCACTGCTAAAGACTATAGTTTTCTGCAGGCTAACTTAAATATGTTCTTAAGTCTGATCATACCAAAATTTGACAGAACCTTGTGAAGGTTTTCAAAGCTGGGCATAGATTCACAACTACATCACAAAAAATGAGTGTGTTCCATACTCTAGTTTCTTGCATGTATCCCTGAGTTTGCCACCGGATTAATTATTGATGTGTGGACATTGTAGACCAAAGGTTACCTGAAGAAGTCCTGTAATGTTTTTTTCCAAAGGGCTTCTCATGAGAATATCTATCTTATTGATAAACTATGCTTCCTATTGTAAGTAATGACCAAACACAACTGAAGGTGTGAAAAACAATTTAATTGTCTTTATTCAACTGTCAGGTGACAATTACTGGAGGTACCTTTAGCCTCAGTGTTTTATAACAGCTTGTTGATAGACAGAGACAACTGAATGTGCAGACTCATCTTTGGACAGTTCGTATAAGAAATAATTTGATTGCATAGGCAGATCTAGACAATATTTTATCTGTTCTCTTGTTTGATATTTAAATAAAGGGGATGTTTAATTATTTTTTGCTTTGCATATATAGTTTTATGGCTGTTATAAGACATATTTAAAACTGTAGGTGGAGAGAGACCAATTTCCCAGTAATTCCCGGGAATTACCAGTAATTCCCGGGAATTACCAGTAATTCCCGGGAATTACCAGTATTTCCCGCCGTCCTGGGAAATATGAGTATTTCCCGCCTTTTTGCCAACCTTGCATTCAAATAATTTAAATTTAAAAAAATATATATTTTGAAAATATTTTTTACACTTTTTTCCCCTAAAATAAATTTAGTGAGACAACTTACATCACCTCATGAAAAAAGTTTGAATATTTTGGATCAGAATATGGTAATAATAACTGGAATCAAATTCACATTATGCAAGTAAAGCTGCAGAAATGAAAAAGTGGGCGGGGCTTAAAATCTAATTTGCATAAACTTTAATTGTCAATAATTACAGTTTGGGTAGGAATTTTTCGATGGGGCTTTCAGCAATCTGTTTCTCTCATAAATATCTGTTAATTGGAAATATTTCTGGAAATAGTGAAAAACCAGTGCAGTAGCCCTTTAAAGTTAATGATGCTTTGAACAACCGGGACCTGATGTAAATTTCGTTGTCTTCTTTTTTGGTGTTTTTTAGGGTCAATTATCACTGTGACACCTTCTTCAAAATTACCCTAAAATTTTACTGCACTGACTGATTGTAAGTAAAACTTGCTGGCAGCATGGCAAAACAGTGAAGACCCTGATCAGACTTTCTGTCCCAATATCAACTTCATTATTGAACATAGCCCAGCACTGGGCTGTAAAATACTTTAATAGAAACAAGTTTCAACTTTCACAGCCCAGACCTATTTCTCTACAGCTGGGTTTTTGCCAATAATAATAATAATCAAATGTTAAATCAGAAACTTTGTTTCAGAAATAATTTAGATTTGCCCCATCACCAACAGATGCTGGACTATATTGAATATTACTTACAGATTGTGGTGTTGGTGGCCGCTTTAACAGTTGTCATCAAGGCATCTGTATATGAGTTGGATGGTGTGTACAGTAGCCTTGTTTTTCCAGCAGGTATCTCCCCTGCACTCAGAGGAAAGCTGTCGTAATATGTATTAGTGTTGATTCTCTTTGATTCAGAAATGCCACGAATCGCCAGAAGTAATACAGCAAAAAATACAGGCACTAGAATTTCAAAAACTGTCACACACACTTTTCTTTTTTGTAAGACAAAATTCTTCCATAAAAGAAGAGTAAACTGAGTTCCTGCTGATGACATTTTCAACTTTATTGTCCCTCTCACTATGCAGATCTATGTAATATCACATCTGAAACTGATGAAAGCACTAACATTTATTACACACAAATAATAACCTTGTCAGCAGCATGACATTGAAATGATGTCGTACTGACGTCAATATGACGTCATCATCGCATCCACATCAGTGCAATGTTGTTGCGATGTCATGTGCCTGCTGGGTTGGCATTTGTCTTTTATTTAAGAATTGAAATTTTATTTTTCAGTGTTCTTGTGATGAAGCCAGTGGGTGGAGCTAAAATTCTATGAAGTGTGAGGCGCTTCTTGTAGAATTTTAGCCATGACGAATTTTAGCCATCACACGATGAACGCTGAAAAATCAAATTTTTATCCTTGTATTTACACTTTAATTTTTAGACCCTACCTGTGCTGTTTGCAAAATATGCGTCAAAGAAAGACAAAAATTACGTATTCCGCCATTACGTTATACAGCCGTCGCCGTCATCTGGCATCAATGGAACGTTACGTGGATCAATCAAGACGTGGATCAATTAAGACGTTTGTTTACCTAAGGCATCGCTTGCCGACATGTCACATGATCAACTGTCCTTCATCGTTGTATGGAGCCAGTCTATACCGTCTTCCTATGGGAAGTCAGTGGCAAGTGTAAATATAATACAATATTTACACTTGTCGACAACTTCCTTAGATGAATCCATACTGGGGTGAGTATGTTCATTCATCCATGAACAACGTTTGTGAACATGACCTTAGGCATAAGCCATGTCACGAGTTCAATTAGTTGAATGACGCTACATTTGATTTACGTCATGTTATAGTCTCGTCTTCGTCTTCCGATATAAGGTCAGGAGTCTTGTTAGACTGTAAAGGTTGACCTAGCTGAGGGATGAAACAGGGTTAAAAACAGCAAAAGTCTAAGAGTCTATATGATCTGTGTGAAGGTTAAAACTATGTACTTTCTTTCTTTCTATCATTACTGTCCTCGGTCAATTTGACCATGATGACAGGTTTCTGGTGTGGCGCATAAGTTGTCACAAAAAAAAATAAATAAATAAATAAATGAATTTGTGACAAAGCCACCAGCAGATTAAAACTATTTACAAGAAGTCCTCAGGGGCAGGCAGACCATGCCTAACCCCTGCTCTACCCTAGGATATTAAATTTTGGCCTTAAACCCATCAACTGTCTCTGAAGAGACAGCTTCGGTTGTAAGGCCATTCCAAGTTGCAATTGTCCTGGGGAAAAATGAATTCTTAAACCTGTCCGTGTAAACATTTGGACGGTGGTACTGGAATGGGTGGGATCTAGTTCTCCTGCTCCCTTCACCGACCTCAGATAGGTACTTATACTTATCTACAATGGCAAGATTATTATGAATTTTGTAGAATAGAGACAGAGAAGCCTGCTGTCGTCTTTCCTGCAGGTCTGGCCATTGGAGTTCTTCTAACATTTCTCCCACATGGCTTTGATTGCGCCAGCGCCTACAGGTCCAACGGGCAGCATTCCTCTGTACTTTTTCTATTCTGTTAATATCAACTTGTTAATGGGGCATCCAAACTGGCGCTGCATATTCTAATTTGGGCCGGACCAGAGTTTTATATGCAGCAGCCTTGATTTCCTTCGATGCAAAAGTCAAGTTTCTACGAAGGAAACCCAAAGTCTTAGTAGCCTTACTGGTAATTTCATTGATGTGCTGACCCCACTCGAGGTCATCCGTAATTTCAACTCCTAAATATTTGGCTGACGATACATTCTCTAGGACTTGGTTATGCAATGTATAACCATGGATTATTTGCTTTGGAGGGGGGGTGCCTAGTCACTCTCATAGAGTGACATTTGGCAACATTAAATTTCATGAGCCATGCCTCTTCCCAAAGTGCCAATTTATCTAAATCATCTTGGAGTATCTGTAGGTCTTCGGACCGTCTAATATTTCTATAGAGTACACAGTCATCAGCATAAAGGCGGACTGTGGAGCTTATGTTGTCTGGCAGGTCATTAATAAAGATTAAGAACAGGATGGGCCCTAAAACAGAACCCTGGGGGACACCAGACAACACGGGGAGAGGGTCTGAACAGACACCATCCAGAACAACTTTTTGTGTCCTTCCAGATAGCCAGACAGAGATCCACCGGAGGATATCATTTCGGATACCATAATACTCCAGTTTATAAATCAATCGTCTATGGGGGACCTTATCAAAAGCCTTGGCAAAGTCCATAATAATGAGGTCTGTTTGTTTGTGACCTTTATTATTGGCTCTGTCTAGGTTTGCCTGAAAATCATGAATGAACTGGACCAGTTGAGTCTCGCATGACCTACCACTTCTGAAGCCATGCTGAGACTCAACTAAAATCTTATGGTCCGATAGATGTTGCATGATTTTGCTCACGAGAATGTGCTCAAGAGACTTACAACAAATACAAGTCAAGGAGACCGGCCTATAATTGGCAGGGTCATATTTTTCTCCCTTTTTGTAAATGGGAGCCACATTAGCTTGCAGCCAGTCATCTGGTACTCTAGACTGGGCCAGGGACTGGTTGAAAATGCAGGCAAGGACCGGGTCAATTTCAGCACTGCATTCTTTTAACACACGTGCACTTAGGTCGTCTGGACCTGAAGATTTATGGGGGTTAAGACGGTCTAATAGTTTTTTGACCCCATTAGGGTCAATGTATAAGTCTTCAATATCTGGGTAGGGGGTTGGTCCTTTCGATGGGGGGTCACCTACTTGTTCCCGGGTGTATACAGACTCGAACTGTCTGTTAAATATGTCTGCTTTGTCCTTATTAGCAGTTTTCAACATGCCGTTTTCCCTTAAACATGCCACACCCGTGGAATCCTTTCTTAGTTTTTCATAAAGGACCAAAACTTTTTCAGCCGATCATTTTGGATACAGTCTTCTATATTAGTGTCTGTATCTGAGGGATTGAAGATATCAAAAACATACCTCCAATAGGCATCACGCATTTCTTTTTGGACATGAGCTCTGATTCGTTTATAACGACTCTTCAGGGACTCGTTATCTGCCCTGCGAGCTTTGTGGTACAATTTTTCTTTTTTCCTAAACAATGCCCTAATGCGTGCATCTATCCATGGATAGCCAAGTTTTCCTTTCGTCATTTTAGAAGGAATCTGCAAAGGCAAGCATATGGTCTCTAAGACCTTGCATATCAGCCCGTTTGTACAAGAAAACTTTCCGTGGTGACTGAAGGACCCGTTTCGCTTTTATGTCATATTCCACATGTACAGGTTGTGGCTGTTTACGCTGTCCTGGAGGGTGCCGCTCTGTAGTTGGCAAGAGCAGCCTTGAACCCTTCTAGACTTGTGGCATCGGTGACAAAGACTGTTCATGGATAAAAGGAATTATTGCAGACTGTTGATGTTGCTGCGGATTGCTGCAATCTGGACCTACCCCTGGTTCTTGAGTCTCCGCGTTTAGTGATGGCTGTTGAACCCATAACCACATAAACAAACACATTTCATTTTACTAACCTATGTCCTTTCCATGGAAACGTAAAATATGAATGCCTGGAATGCAGTTCTAACTCTCATGGATATGGGAGTAACTTCTGCTTCAAAAGATCGCGTTTCGCTATTTTTTTTTAGTCTGACCACAGGCGCTTGAAGTTCTATGCTATGAAACATATTCCAATGCCGCTTAACATCTAGGTTATGAGCCATTTTGAAGAAATGGCCAGGTGTGCAAGTCTGTGTTCGAGTCCATTACGGTCTCCAATTTCCGGTGTATCAACGTCGCACAGCAACGTCATCAGGTTCTATTACGGGAAAAAGGAAGTGATTCTGCGGATAATGATCTTCTTAAATGTACAGCTTCCTACTCTGTCCTATCATCAAACAACAAAATCAACGATCAGACTGTACCGATGTGCAAGCTAATCTGCATCTTTGTTGTTCGAAAAGTCAGTACATGTAGGCCTCAGTCAACATATGAAAATTTTACGCCAACGTTACTGCGTAGTTTTGACGTTGTTGACACGAACGTCATGACGTCATTTTTATCATGTTTGTTTCAAGTTTTCACTCGTTAGAAACGTTTTGATCGAAATTAGAACAAACCTGATATTGTAAATACATGGAAACGGTGATATACAACGACATTGGTCATATCTAAAAGAGTAATTGAATGATTTCGCTGATGTGTGAATTTCAAAGCGGACAAGCACATGCTCAACTTTGGCGCAGCACAGTAAACCGGAAGCTGGACACCGTAATGGTGTCTGTATTTTCTGGCAAATTTTGAATTCAGGATTACAGCACCGCATTAACCATAACTGAACAAATTTATCATGTTTATAGATACATTTTGAAACGATGTTTACAGGTAAGAAGTTTGCTTTTGTTGGGGTGTTTCTAACTGGCAGTTTTAGCAGTCAAAAAATCGAGGCATTTTTGCTTGCATACCTGGCCATTTCTTACGAAATGACCTATAGACTGCGTCAAGTATAAAGGGTTTTGAGGGTTTTTTGAGCATAGAACTTCAAGCGCCTGTGGTCTGACGTTCATGTTGCTTTCTATCGTTACTGTCCTCGGTCAACTTTGACCATGATGACAGTGTTGCGTCTGGATTCAGTCTATAAATAGAAACGTAAACATCAAAATAAAAAAATGAAACTAAAGATGTTTGAATCAGTAGGTCTACGAGTATAACAATCAGTGCGCAAATATCAGTTCTCCAATTTCTTTTTTCGAAAAAAAAATGTCAAACCACCCAATAAATAAAATCATACAAATGCTAGCCTACCTACATGTATTAATACTAATATCTAAATCCATCCATCAGCTGCAGCAACCTATGATCAGATGATAATGAAAGTTCCGCCTTCCTGTGTAGTACACCTGTCCTCAATCGAATGTTGTTACATCGAATATCACACGTGCGGTGTCGCGTGTTTGTGATGACTTTTTCGTCTACACATCTATAAATAGAATAATGACGTTACGGGTAAGAGGACGGGTGTACTGTACTCGGTAATTTCCGCCAACTACTCGTTTCCAAGGGGAGTTGTTGTTGTTGTTTCGTAGTGTTCCGCCGGTTACTTGGCGGCGAACCGTCGTTGTGACGTTGGGGGATTCAATTTCTTTCTCTGGATTTTGAGTTTCTGTCGCTTGCTGAAACTGCCTCGAGGAAACTTTTGTAATGGGGATCAAGAGACCCTGTTGTCTTTCTTTGTCAAGCAAGAGTTTAGTGCGGATTCTATGTAGGGATGATATATTTAAGTTCTCTACTATACAGTTCAAGCATGTTAATTTCAGACTTGTTATTTGTGAATACACTCGGGTCAAGTATAAGTTGTGTCACAGCTCCAGTGGACATGGTGGACGTAGTATTGACTGAGATGAGACCAGGAACTTGCTGAATTTTCCTGTAGAAAGTGTCGAATATGTTGAAGAGGCTCACACTCTGCTAGGAAGTGTTGCCTAGTTTCTGGGTCTGTCTCACAAAGCTTAATTACATGTAGGGTCTACGGTGAACTGGTTAAACACGGCCCGATTGCTCTGTAGCGTGTACGTGCCGGTGAATAGACGACATTTAAGCTGCGCTCTGCGACTATCATGTAAGCTGTTTCGTACTGTTGACCAGACATGAAGTGACACACCACGATTCCGGGACAACTCGGCCCATAACAAACTCGGCCCATAGCAAACTTGGCCCATTGGTACAGAGCAGTATCGTTATAGCTTTCACAAACAACTTTTTGATTTAAAAATGCCTCTCAGACAATAACTAGAAATGAATGACATGTATAATAATTACTTGGTATAAAATACAGTGTTGAACAAGATATAGCCATTAAAATTGACAAAGCACATAAGAAAGTCGGCCCATAACAAACTCGGCCCACATGTACATTAACAATGCATAAACAATCACGCGGGGGCGGGGGGGTATATATTGGTTGGGGGATGGGGTAGAAGATTCATATGCTTTCCTGTATTTAATGCTAACTGCATTTTGATTTCCTTATATCCTTTCTCGATGTCTAATACCAGAGACATGTATGTGATTCTATGGGTACAAAACTACAAATACTTCTTACAATTCAGGCCAAAAAATTTGATACTGAAAGGGTTATCAAAGTTTGCTCTCTTACACTTGAAATGTTTGCGTATATCAATACTTTACCCATAGGGATGGTGAATTTAGCATGGTAATTTTACTTGACCCGAAACCCCCCCCCCCCCCCCCCCCCACCCCCAATGGCTACTCGTAACTTTGGAATTAGTTCTCTACTTTGACACACCGTATCATCTTCTAGACTATTAGAGATTGGAATTCCCTTGCATTGAGATTCCCATATTTCTGCTGCTGAGTGTGCAGAGGGTTCAGTTACTAAGTTTACTTCTCTTGTAAGGGCTAGAGACTACAATAAATCCCTGATCACAGGTCACTAGTAAACAATTCTGATTCTGATCATTGTGGATAACCTCTGGGGATTTGAGTCTGTGTGAACTTCTTATTTCAAAATCAAGTTGATGAAACAAATTTGCGAGAAACAGCATTAAAGCAAGGCGCAATATTGTATGTATGGGCCGAGTTTGTTATGGGCCGAGTTTGTGTAGGCCGACATTGTTATGGGCCGAGTTTGCAATGGGCCGAGTTTGCTATGGGCCGAGATGTCCAGTTACCCACACCAACCTTCACACTTTCTGGGTTTATATATGTACTTCAACAAAGGCTTTGAAGAAATATCCTCTCTCCACTGCGCTTCCACCACGGGGGAGGGGGGGGGTCACTTGGTCTTTAAAGGGGTACAGATGTGCCGCTGGAACTCTGATAACCCACCCTATTCATGTATAACAAAAATGCCAAAATATATACCTATTCATGTATTTTGTATCAAATTTTGACCCTGTTCATGTATACTGCAGAAAAAATGCTTAGGTTAGCTCACGAGTTCGCTGTTAAGCCTTGAAGAAAATTCAAGAAATGTATGCTTAGAACATTTGTGATATTTGTTTCTTTTTGACAACAAAAATCAGATAAGCTGGCTTTTATATACAGAGCTTGGAGAAATAAGACCTATTGGTGTATATTAGTCTGTATAATCATACCTATTGATGTATCTGGCAGATCAAAAAAGTAGGGCTATTCCAGCGGCACATATATACTCTGCTTTATAATGGAAGTGACCCCCACCCACCCCGTGGCTTCCACAGCCGAGTTGATAGCGAAATTAACCATCTTCTTCCAATTAGGCCTACTCTTTGTCGGGGCTTTCCCCATCAACAAAGATGCTGAAGGCAGGTTGTAGTAGGACAGGAGTTCTTTAACTTTGTTGAACCGTCTGAGTTCTTTTGAAGATCTTGTGGCTAACAGAAAAATTCGATCGAAATGTGCAGCTGTGAAACAAATTGGAGTCGTTGAAAAGCTTGACCCCTCTTCAGCGGCGCTTGCATTTTGTCTATTGCTCGTTACTCCCAAAACAGATTTCATTTGTTATCAGGCGATTGAAATCAGTTGGGCTTATGTTACGTGTCCTGGCATCCCTAAAAATGCAGGCAATCATTTTTTTTTGTGACATCCCAGTATTTGATGAAACTAAAGACTTGAAAAGTGAAGCACCGATTTGCGACCGTAATGGATCATTGTACAGTACAAGTTAGACCAATGACAAAGTGCAGGGAGAAAAATTCGATCGAAATGTGCGGCTGTGAAACAAATCAGAGTAGTTGAAAAGCTTGGCCCCTCTTCAGCGGCGCTTGCATTCCGTCTGTTGCTCGTTACCCCAAGAACAGATTTCGATTATTTTAACTATTTTATCATTGGGCGATTGAAACCAATTCTGCTTTCTAATGTGTCCTGGCATCCTTAAAATTGCAGGCAGTCATTATTTTTGTTACATCCCAGTATTTGATGAAACTAAAGACTTGAAAAGTGGGGCACCAATGTGTGACAGTAGCGGATCATTATATAATTTGAACTGAAATAAAGGTATCAACTCGAAAACTTTATGTTGGATGCATGGTCTGATGCTAACAGCAAGTCATAAATCAACTACCTGAGTGGCTGCTGTGTTTACTTTCAAAGAAGATCAGCATCAAAATAAGACAATTTAACGCCCTTTTCGTTAAATATCCCCCATCCCACGCCCCACACACTAGCGTATGACAATAAAGAATATGCATAGCACAGCTAAGTTTCTGCTAAACATTCTGAAGAAACATGTGAGACCGGCTCTAGTGTGCGTGAACCCATCAATGACTGGTTTTCATCAGATGGACATTTGTATACTGTGTAGACTCAGATTAATGCCACAGAACTCGTTGAATGACCGTGTAGTGTTTATAGACTAATTGCATTGAAATATCAATGTCAAGGCGGAAAATCGCCGTAAATTTGTTGATCCTGATCAGCCACTTTGGTCTTATAAAGGTCTACACTTTGCAAAGGCAGATTTTGGTCTTTACTGTTTGATTAGTTCCGTGCTATGGGGCACAGGGGATTACTGAGTTAAGAATTTTTGGCATGCTTGTATATTTGTATACATTCAAACTGTTATTTAACAGACATAACCTTTGCTGGCGAAGGACCACATGAAAAATGTCGTTGAAAGACCGTAAAAGTTTTCTATGGGAGTGTAATAGGTCCAACTGTTTATGTAGCCAAATTATTGAAGCTAAAAAGATTGGCAGAGTGCCTCTGAGGAACTCTGCTATAAAATAATATCATATGATCCGATACTGTCGCACCTGATTCGTTACTGTCGCAAGACCCTCCTGTAAGTCAGGATGGGTTATCTGCCCTTTAAGGAATAAATTTTGTCTATATTTTGACATGAACAGACAGAGGGGATATTTTGCAATTGTTATGTGTCATTACATACATAATTTTAGCATTTAGATACAACCACACAGGAGTTTTATTGAACTTGATCCGATACTGTCGAGTCCACTGTATAAACTGAGCTAAAATACAGGCATCAGCTGGAAAACTTTATGTTGGATGCATGGACTGATGCTGAAAACAAGCTAGAAATCAACTGCTTCAGTAGCTGGTCTGTCTACTTTCAAAGAAGACCGGTATGAAAATAACACAACATGCTTTTTTTTTAAATATCCCCCATCCAACGCCCCACACACTAACGTATAATAATGAAGGTTATGCATAGCACAACTGAACTTCCGCTAAACATTCTGAAGAAACATTCGAGATCAGCTCGCATGTGTGTGAACCCACTTATGATTGATATTCATCAGTTGGACATTTGTACACAGTGTAGACTCATATTAATGCCGCAGAACACGTTGAGTGACCATGTAATGTCTCTACTCTGTTTTCATTGAAAAATTAATGTTAAGCTGGAAAATCACAGTAAATTTGTTGTTCCTGATCAGACGCTATGGTCTAATCAGGGTCTACACGTTACAAAGGCAACTAATTGTCTTCTTGTTTGAGTAGTTCCGTGCTATAGGGGCGCTGGGATTTATTGACATGCTTGTATACATTCAACTGTTATTTAACAGACATAACAGTAAATGGTGAAGGTAAAAGTTTTATATGGAAGTTTAATAGGTCCAAATATTTATGTAGCCAAGTTATTGTAGCTAAGAAGTTTGACAGAAAGCATCGGAGGAACTCTTGTATAAAATAATATCATCTGATCCGATACTGTCGCACCTGATTCGTTACTGTCATAAGACGCTCTTGTAAGTCTGGATAGGTTATCTGCCCTTAAATGAATTAATTTCGTAAATATTTTGACATGGATAGATAGAAGGGATATTTTGCAACTGTTTTGTCTCATAACATACATAATTCTAGCACTCATAAACAACAAAACAGGAATTTTATTGAACTTGATCCGATACTGTCGTGTCCACTGTACGAAGTGGGTAGCCCATACTTCACATACCTGTTCACATGACTCGAGGACTCTACCATCCACTCGAAGAAACTGCAGAGAGGAATCTTCTATCTTACGCTGTTCTTTAACCAGTCTGTGGAATTCTTTGTCACTGCTATCTGAGGACATAATCTGGCCCCGAGGTTATAAAACTTTTTTCGTGCTCAACTCAGCTGAGCATGAAATTTTCTCTGCTGATAAATATGAAAATGCCAACTATTGTTGGCATTTTCATATTCATAAGCAGAGAAAATTTCATACTCAGCTAAACTGAACATGAAAACAACTGTACCCATCAGTAATTTGCTATCTATTAGCAGGTAAAATTTCATGCTCAACTCAGCTGAGCATGAAAAAAGTTTTATAACCTCGGGGCCTGTTCTACCTTCTCCCAGGTGCGTAACTAGGGACAATTTCATAATACGCACAACCATGTTTTATGCTCTACTGCTTGAAGGGAAAATACGTATAACAGCTAGCCTCTTTGGGAGTTGGTTTTGAAATCTTGTCTAATTCATAAAATTTCAGCATGCAAATATGCAGGCGCGTTTTGAAATTTTGTCAATTTTGACAAAATTTCAATACGCACCTGCGTATTTGCCGTATAGGTAGCTACGCCCTTGTTCTCCTAGGGGCATGGTCTTCCTAGCTTCTGCACGACGCTGTGCCTTTTTAAGTTCTCTTTTGGACTGTTTAATGCTGATTACAAGAGGGTGTTCCTTTTCAGCGCCGGCTTACCACATTACCTCCACTGCAACCACGTCTCCTTACATTGTCACGTTTCAGGGCTCCGTTAATTTCAGGATTCCAAATTCTATCTCTTTTTACTTCTTTTGTAGCACGGTGTTTAGGAATACTAATGTGAACTTTCTTCAGAAAGGTAGTAAGATGACCAAAGGACATAATGAACTCAACATCTGTTTTTGGACAATGAAAGTTGTATTTGACGGGACCGCGCCGGAAAAGACGGGACCAAAAACAGGACCAAATTTTTAAGGGTTAAGAAAAAGGCCGAGGGTTGGTCGACCACAAACCTAGTTAAGCCTCACCCCCAGTAAGTTCTGTCCATCTCAAGGCAGTACTTCTGTCATGTGTTTTGACGCTCATCTAATCTGACGCTTCTTTCATTTTCTTTCAGTTCTTGGACTCACATAGAATTTTTGGTCAACTCTAAATGTTCACGGTGCAGTTGGCAAACTGCATGCAAGGCTGGTATAATGCTGCTAGATGCAAAGTAATGCATTTCAAACGTGTATAAGGTCTTCTGAGAGTATTCAACAACGCCAAGGAGAAGAAATCCATAAGTTGTTAGAAGCCAACCATACTGCAGGCCCGGGTCCAGACCACCGCATACTGGTGGGGCTCTGGATAATTGGTGGGGCTGGGAGATGCCGATATGCTGGGGAGGGGGAGCGAGGACTGGTGGGAGTGGGGCTTGAAAATATATGACATTATTAGGGATCAATTTGATGAGAATTTTTGCTGTCTTGTTTGCCTTGAAATATATGTTGTTATATCTCATTAGAATCGCCTCGCCGAGGCGATTCTAATGAGATGTCACAACATATATTGTAATCTAACCAGGCCCAGGTGGCGGGGCTCAAGCCCCAAAGCCCACCCCCTGGATCCGAGGCTGCATAGGCTATGTTACATAGCTTAGGCCCATATCATGCAAAATTATTTTTGCTGACCTTACAGAATATCTTAAGGACATATTCATCTGTGTGACGTGAAATAGTTGTACATGCCCCTATTCAAGTTCGAGAATATATGCTTGAACCACACTGCCACATGAAACAGAAAGGCTGTTACGGCGATCATTTACAGAATTGGAATCATATTTATAGACGTAAACAAAAGCCACAAAACAACTATACTTTTTGATTTGTTCAAATAATTCACTGTTTGGAGGTCAGTTGTAAAGTAGATCGTATCACGAGCGCGGAGCGCGAGTGATATATTCACTTTACCATTGATCGACAAACAGTTTATGATTACCCAACAGTTCAATGCTAGAGCTGAACTGTTTCGATTCTTACACTCTAAAACGCCGAAAAAGTATTATTTTCATTATTTTAATTCAAACTCTCCCACCCTTCTTCCTGCTAGCGCGTTCATGCTCCCGCCAATATCCTTAACTGTATCTAGGTAAATTTACGTTTATATGGCGATTTTTTTTTTGGAAAGAAAAAGAGACGTTAAACCGTCTAACGTCTTAAACGTCACAAAATATGTCAGTAATTGCCAAGTCAAGTCAAGTCAACGTCATTTTATGAAGAGCCTTAGGAAGCCTTTCTGACTCTGTTTAATGTGCAGTAATGTGATGCTGCAACACTGCCATCGCATAGCACCGGCTTCAGCGGGGCCCTGTTTTCAAACTGACTTAGAATGTGTGTTCAAAATACAGTCTGAAAAATTATGGATTTCCATCACGCACATGTGTGATGGTTAACCATGCACTTTAAATGAACTTACCATAAACAGTCTGGAGATTTATGGATTTCCATTACGCATATTTGTGATGGTCAGCCATAATTCTTACATTTTTCAGTCCAACTCACTAAAATCTTGGCAAATTAACCTACTGGCAGTGTTCATTATGACCTGTCTACACTTAAAATTGATATTTGGTGCAGCCCTTAACTATTCTCAGTATAAACAGTCTTATTTTGGTTATGTCTGTAGAATTATGGTCAAAATTAGGCAAATATTGTTGTGTATTTGACTTGTTTTATTTCCAAGAAAAATAGATATTAACTTTCCATTTTTTAAAGTGTTATGATCAAAATTGTCTACAATGCTTGCTTTTTTGTAACAGATGCTAACTGTACGAGTTACTCAAGGTTTTGCACCAGTTACTCGACGGAAAAGTACTTGTTTTTGTCTGCCTTTGTTATGGTCAGCCATAACACCAGGAGAAACCAACGTTATGGCTACCACGTTTCATCCTTCGGACATGTAGTGACATCTTGTGGTAAAAAAATCAGTAATTATGTTATGGTAAGCCATCATGTCAGTTCATTTAAAATGTATGGTTAACCATCACAAATATGCGTTATGGAAATCCATAAGTCCCTAGACTGAAAAAAAAGTTAATTTTTACCACAAGATGTCACTACATGTCCGGAGGATGAAACGTGATGAAAAGGCATAATGTTAATTTCTACTGGTGTTATGGCTGACCATAACAAAACCAAAAACCCTCAAGTAATTTTCATCTGAGAAACTGGTACAAAACCTCGAGTAACCCACACAATAAGCATATGTTGCGAAAAAGCAAGCATTACTGACAATTTTGAAGAACTTAGCCTGGGACTTAAAACGCTCTTTTTTTTTTTTTTTTGAATTCTGGAATCGTCCTTTCTTTGCTAGAGGACCAACAATTATTACCCGAATGATCAGCGTGATACCCACGTGGAATGTATGTGAATATGCATGACTTTAGGCTGTCAATTTTCATCAAACGGTCTTATTTTGAATTGCCGTTTCATGTACGTAACTGCAGCATCAGACGCCAGGCTGAGATACACGAGACCTTGATGAGAAATTCGGTGAAAGTAGAGCTTTATCACTATCCACAGTCTTACCTGGATTAATTAGATGATAAAAGTATGAGCAGCGAAAACCCCAGTTTTAGAATTAATGAACGGAGTTTAGTATAAGAAGAGTTTAAAATCAGGATAAAAACAGTATATGTGCTTACGGAAGGGCATGCTTGATCTTACTGACTCCTAATTTGAAGGAGTCAAGATCTGACACTTGGACGAGATCAGCTGGTAATCTGTTCCAAAGAACAATACTCATGGGGAAGAATGAGTATTGATAATAACAGACAGATGTATGGATCTGTCTGAAAGAAAGAGGATGCATGTGACGAGTATATCTGGTGGGCTGTTCGAAGTATGATGGAACCGGTGTGGCAACCAGGCCGTAAACTATCACAAGAGTTCAAGTTCTCTTTATATAATAGCAAGGTGGACTGCAACAAAATATTCTGTGATCATGATTTACTGCACAAAATGTTAATATTCGTGATAAAAAGCTACATGTATATCGGTTCTTCTTTGAAGGGTCTTCTGATAAGGAGTCCCACACACTGACATACTTGTTTCAATACCACTTTAACCCTTAATGCGCCAAGAAGCAGACGACACAATTTACGTCTGCAGAATTTCAAAAAAATGTCTCGTCCAAGCGATATTATATTGAGAATTCGAACACTAGAGGGCAAACAGTGTAGATTCAGATGAGGTGGCTCATTATGAGCCACCTCATCTGGATCTACACTGTTTGCCAATTCAACAGTTTTAATTTTTGGCGCTTTAAGGGTTAATATCTGAACCATATGGATATTGATATAAAAGATATGAGCCTTTGACCGCGCATGAGCGTTTTGCCTTTAACCCAAGTAGGACACATGGTGAAGTCCGGGCCTCAAGGCTTCTTGGCTTCACGCACGTGATCTTTTGATCTGGTATGGGTGCAAAATGATAACAACATAAAACTTAGAATTTCATAGTTTATTTTATAATAAAATAATATCTTAATTGTCATTTAAGCAGAGAAAAGGCAATAAGCAAGTGGCCTGTGGATGTTTTTTCTTGTAGTTATCAAAAGTAAAATTGCTGAAAATTAAAAAAAAAATACACAAAAACACCTGACATTTCTTAAAGGAGGGAATCAATATGTAAAGGGAGAGAGGCGTGAGTAGTTTTTCCAGTAAAGATTACTGAATTAACTATAATCATGCCTAGCATCCCCTAGAAAGGACACGGACGATGTAAGATGACCCAGGGGGGGAACTTATGACGAAAATCATACATAATAAGAGCCGTGACACGAGAAAACCAACAAAGTGGCATGTGCGCCCGCGAAGACTCAGATCAGCATGGGCATCCGCCCAGTCTGATCAGAGTCTTCACTGTCCGCATAAAGCTAGCTCAGACCCTTAGCTACCCTTTACATACACAGCAAAGGCTCTGATCAGACTGGGCGGATGCTCAGGCTGACCTGAGTCTTCGCTGGGCGCACATGCCAAAATGTTGGTTTTCTCGTGTCGCGACTCAATTATCTTCTTAAAAATTGCTCTCCTCTCCGAATTGGTGCCAGGTGTATCTCATGGATTCCACTACGTTCCATTGAACCGTCTGTGGAACAGCTTTATGAGAACTGGACAAACAAGAGTTAAGCGCAAATTAAGAGAAATGCAAATATGGCGGTCGCAAAGCCCTTCCATCCTGCTACCGGATAAGTCAAGCACATATGAAAAGGAAACTATTGAGATTTTAGATATATAAATCGCCCTCAGTATCCCATCTTCGCAAGCCAATCGTGCAAAGTCCACTATGTTCCTTACGCATACTCTGTTCCTTACAAAGTGGAACTTAGTACCCTTACCTTGCGAAGATGTCAGTATCCATACCCGAAAGTATAATAGTTCGGCAGCCTCCCATCAGTCCCAGTATTTCCTAGCTTCAATTCCCCACAAAGTCGGGCAACTGAGAGTCTCAGTTACCTCTGACAAGCAATGTTTTCAACTCATATGTGCATCATAGGCATAGAAAAGTTCTACGTACCTACAGCTCAAATGTAATGCTAAAGCACTGAAATGCAATACATGTATAGGAAAAAACAGTAGCAGGTACCAGATCATCTTCGCTGGCCGAAGGTACTAAGTTCACTTTGTTTCTGGCGTACGAAAGGAACAAAGTGGTCTTATTACCCTTGGCTTGCGAAGATGATACCAGATAAGGGATGATACAGTGCTACCACTTTTAATGATGGACAGACAGAGCTCTAGATAAGAGAGAGTATTTGGTGATAATTAGGGATAATTTTTGTTACTACTGTATTAAAACATATGTTGTGACCCCTCATCTGAGCCGTCTCGACGAGACGGTTCAGATGAGGGGTCACAACATATGGTTTCAAGGAGAAATAAAAAAAATTATCCCTCAATTATCATCAAATACCCCTCTTATCTAGAGCTCTGACAGAGAAATAAATATTAAAAGATACCCATACATACTTCAACCCCTAACAGGGGGCGCGTCCGAAAAATAATTTGAACATCTTCCTTATGCATAATTGTGATATACTGAGCAGTGTCAAAGAATATGAGCCTTAGGCATGTGAGAATAACAAATGCTCATTAGCATTTGAGCCGCGACACGACAAAACCAACAAAAAAGCATGAGCGCACAGCGAAGACTCAGGTCAGCCAGGGCATCCGCCCAGTCTGATCAGTCTTAGCTTCCGCATGGAGCTAGCTTAGATTCTAAGCTACCTTTAAAGCGCACAGCAAAGACTGCCCTGGTTGATCTGAGTCTTCTCTGGGCGCACATGCCATTTTGTTGGTTTTGTCCAGTCACGGCTCATCTGTCCCTTGGTTTCAAGCATACCCAAGGGTTCATACATTATTTGCGACAAGAGGGAAGAGTCTGATCAGGCTGCGTGAATGCACATTCTGATCTGAGTTTCCCTAATTGTTAGTGCTCTGAAGCACCCTTTCAGGCGGTGTCGCCCATTTATGTTAAGTATAGATAGGATGCTTTCACCACTGTTTGACTCCCCCGGGTGGGTCATGTCCGATCAATTCCTTCAATCAAACGAAGCAGGATATCCGCACCCAGAATGCTGTGAGGAAGGGGTCCGTGACTGCGGTGTTGCTGAACGTCGGCTATGACATCCCTTATCAACCGAGCATTTTAGCCAAAAGCACGTGACGCTTAGTCTAAGGGAAGGAACTACTCTCAGAAACGTATCTTTGTACTGCCGTACTTCTCTCCCTTAGACTGCATGCCGTTTTATCAGCGCGCTGCACCACAGCAAACTTGCCTTGAGACAATCGATTCTTGTGGAGTAATACACTGTTGATGCAAACAGGGAAGACTCTGAACAGCATACACTGCGCAGGCTGATCTGAATCTTCGCTGTTTGCACACACAAAAGGTACCAAGTAGGTGCCTTTTTCTCCAGACACATATGGCAGAATTTTTATGTCCCTCAACGTGAACCAGGATATAAACCTTAAACCAGGAAAATGCATTGATTCAAAAAGGATTGTCCCATAACTAAAATTTTAAGTTAAATTAACGCGGTCGGCAAATAGATGCACATGACGTAATACCAAAAAAGACAAAATTCATTCTGTGCCTCGGTGCAGTATAAGCAGAGTATTCACAGTACTAAAAGTATTTGCATGAGCAAATAAGGCTCTTATTTTATGAGAGGACAAAGCCTGATTAAAGTATATATGCCGACAAAACCAACAAATGGGCATGTACGCCCAGCGAAGGCTCAGATCAGCTCAGTCACTTAGCTACCCTTTAAGCACAAAAGCGCAATCAAATGGGACAGATGCCCAGGCTGATATGAGTCTTCGCTGGGCGCACATGCCACTTTGTTGGTTTTCTCGTGCTGCAGCTCATAATAACCCTTTTTGCGTGGTTGCCATATGTCATATAACTGCGCAGTATAATTGCCAGAGCATGTAAAAAGAACATAAAAATAAACAAACAAAACAACTGTCAGTTTATCTGACTGCGAAGATATATTTAAATAATAAATAAATTGAATTTATTTTATCATGACAAGTATGTGGGCGTGTGCGTATCAATCTGTTTTTAGGGGGCTGGGTCATCTACGCAAGCCAAGGGTTTGTTCGTTAGTACCCTTGGCCAGCGAAAATAGAGCTGAGTTTATAAAACATATTTTATGATATTTATAAAACAAACATACACCAGTTTGGCCAGACCAGATACTCAGCATGACTCTAAGGCATAAGATACTAAGGCATCAAAGACTTTCATATTAACGCTACTGTAAATCACGATAAATTCGCGAGATTGACTGTATTTGCAGAATTTTGCGGAAAGATTAACCATCCATTATATATCATTTTATTATGCTTTTGAAAACTAATTTTCTATGTCGTTTCCTGTCTCTGCATACATCGTTGGAAAACCTCATATCAACCTTGTTAGTATAAACATATTTTATTGTCCTCTTAATAAAAGTACAAATGGGTTGGACCTTGATTGCCCACGTTAATACATGGCGCGGATATGAAGTTCTTAAAAGATTGTCTCCCTCGTTTATTTCATGTTTTCAGAAACAAATATTTTAACAAAATTTCGTTAGACAATATGTAATAGTCTCATAATTAACCGTACACGTTTTAAGAAAATGCACGTTTTTTCGATAAATGTGGAATGAAAAATGACCTTCAAATTAAAATGCAAATAACCTATTTACTCATGGCCTGAATATCGATTTTGACCACATTTTGACCACGTGTGTCATGTGATCATGTACAGGTAATTTTCTTATTCGTGCACGTGATTGTGACGTATGAATAAATTATTTTTGTCCAATAATGCGATTTCAATGGCGGTCCGCGATCGTTTAAAATTTATCTTATTCTTTGTTTAAAGTCACTTTTATCAAATAGCGTTATCTAAACTCTATTTCAAATGTATAGTTAGACCATGACGGAGTTATTGCATGAAATATTTCATCAAATCATTTTTGGTTATTATTATCAAGGGAGTAAATCTTTAAGCGAGGACTGAAAATATATCATAGATTTTTTTTACCAAATATAAGATACTTACAATCTGCAAATTTATCGTGATTAAAAGTAGCCAAGGCAACAACAGCACATAAACATATATGTATAAACAAAAAAATATATAACACTCTATAAATGGGCCGGTTTCAAAAGAGCTGCACATTTTTTGTATAAATCTTTGAACATCTGAACCCATCAGTTTATATCATTTCATACTGTAGGTTAGGGATAAAGACTTACCACTTTATTCTAGATGTCCACCCTTGAAGCGCTTAAAAGCAGAGGTTAAAATTTACGTCTGCATAATTGAAAAAAAATGCTTTGTTCAAGCTACATCATTTTGAGAATTCAAAGACAAGAGAGCAAACAGTGTAGATCCAGATAAAATGGCTCATTAGGAGCTGCCTCATCTGGATCTATATTTTGCAAATGCAACTATTTTTCGTTTTGGGCGCTTTGAGGGTTAAAATAGGATTTTTACATTAAATCTATTGGTATTCCTTGCTAAAAGCGAGGAATCCGACCCTAACTTTAGGGGCCATGGGCGATAGGGCCCAAGTCAGTCTTTTTCCGCAAAGGCTAAGGCCAATCTAAGTGACTGCTATACTTGGACAGGCGATGGTTTGACTTCAAAGACACAAGAGCACATTTCTCAAATATCACCACGAAAAAGTATTTCTAGCAGAATGCTTAATAGCATTGTAGATGGGCAAGATAAATTTACATTTACGTAGATTTTGATTTGTCAGAGGCACTAACACTAGGTCCATATGGTCACAAGACCGGAATTGTCCGAGTTGGTGAGGAAACTACCGGGGAATTCAAAGATTCTATTGCGCTAAAATTGGGCAGGGACATCTGGGCCACTGCAGCCTGACTCCCCACAAAATTCGGAAACTGAAACGCCGTGGAGCTGGTTCCACCAGTCAATCGTGGGCTCATTGTTGTGATTGGACTCAGTGAGCTCCAAAAATGTAACGGAAGTGGGGTGCGTGGGCCAATCATCGGACTAGCAAACATGAATGCAGGCGTGTTTAGAGTTGGGAACTGTGCTGATATCAGCTTGGGACTAAGGATTGGGACAGGGGATGCTACAGACAGCGTAGTTTGTACGGCCGGAGTGACATTTAAACTCAGTGGATTCGGTTTCGGTTTGGACGATGATGTACTAACGGGGGATTTGTTTCTGGACAAGTTCAGCGCTGTAGCAGAGTCACCGGAGTTGGACATTGGTGATATACTAGAACTGGAATTCGAGGCACTTATAAAAGTCGCACTATTACTGAAACTAGCTTCAGAATTGTTAATAACCACAGCCACGACATTGTCTTGTTCCATCTCTTCCTTTTTAATCCAACTGTTAGCAGTTGCTTGTTGCGCAGACGATTTAATACTTGCCGCGTTATATGAGGCGAAATGCGGTAAAACCTGCTGCCCGTATTCCTGCGCCAATGACTCCATTTTTACTTTGAACGGAACTTTCGTCTCTGTTTTCACAATTTCTGGGAATGATACAAATTTATACATGAACTTTTGTCCCATTACTTTCTTAATGATATTTTTATCGTAATAATATCTTAACGCCCTGCTTAGCTTGTCGTAGTTCATGTTGTTCTTGTTTTTCCTCAACCCCCATAACTTCGCTACTTCCTCCGCGTTTATGAGTTTAAATTCTCCCTCATTGTTTGTCCACTGGATTATTTCACGGTGTTGATTTCCGACCAGTAACTCCAGCAGAAACTGCCATAATGTGATGTTTGAGGAGTCCATTGCTGAAAAAGATGAAGCAAAATTACAGAACTTAAGGTGAATAAGTACACTTTCAGGGGACGTAAGTGTGCCATTTTTATTGTAGACTCCCTTCTCAAAGGGAGGAGGGGTCAACTCTTACAGGAAAAAGTTTGCTCCCTGGAAGCAAACTTTTTCCTTTAAGAGTAGACCCCATTTTGGAAAAGGGAAGCATAAGGAAGTCACAGAAGTTGTTCTCCTTTTCAAAAATGGCGGAAAACACGCAAGCGTACCCAATACCAAACGAAGGGACACAACTCGTATAATACTTCAGCAATCGAATATACAACCTCGATTAGGAAACTAAGTACAGCTAAAACCCAGCCTAGCCTAGCCTGCGCATTCCGGAGCCTTAGTCTACATTATACTGAGAACATACAAATGCATATACATTTGCTTGGTTCGTTGTTCTGTGTTTAATGGCCCGTTGAGACAGTATTTCAGTCTATATCGGGCCGTCTTCCAAAGAGAGGGAGAAAGAAGAGAGAAATGATAGACGTGAGAAAACAGAAAAAAAATGTCCAAACAACCCCCACCCGCACCTACTGCAAGCACAGTAGGCCCTTGCCCTACTATTATCCAAATCAGTAGGACGCCCCGGTACAGGGAGTTATACGCAGCACCATCGCACTACCCAACCACCCCCATATACATTTGCAAAAGGAGGTAGCGATGAGTGCATAATTATGCATGCACAGTTCATATGAGCCGCGACATGACAAAACCAACAATGTGGTTGTGCGCCCAGCGCAGACTCAGATCAGCCTGGGCATCCGCCCAGTCTGATCAGAGTCTTCCCTGTCCGCATGGAGGTAGCTTAGTCCTTTAGCTATCCTTTGAGCACCTAACGTAGAGTCTGGTCAAACAGAGCGGATGCCCAGACTGATCCGAGTCTACGCTGGGCGCACAACCACATTGTTGGTTTTGTCGTATCGCGGCTCATATATAACTTAACTACTTGAACTAGGAGCAATTAATGTACTTTTGAAAGAAAAAGTATTCCAGATCATTCTGTATCGTATCAAATACGTATCGTATCATTTTAAATGTGTATGGAGAAAAGAGGACATCGCAGAAATACTTGGATTTGGAATGCCACAATCAGCACGAATTTATAGATTTATATGTTCATTGTTCTTCTGCTTTCAATCCAAGACATCTGGCTGGAAGTCCCTGACCACAGCGAGAGGGGTAAAACATGCTCGTTAGCATCTCCCCTGTCCGCTTCTGTCCGAAGGCACCTTTTTCATTTTTAAATTTAAGATCTCGCTTAATGCATTTGCACCAAAACACATCAAAATTCTCCCTAATATTCTTATCTCTTTCATGCATCGAATTTCTGAGATTCTGTAATCAGCGCTTCATATACTCCACACGAGTTAGCTCAGTTATGTCTAAAGGACAGGTAGGGGTAAAGTAGGTTGGCACAGAGCTAATATGGCAGCCACAGAACAAGTTTACGCATGGTTCATCGGCCTGCATGGAGGAATAATCCACGAATTAAAATTGCCAGGGTGTACAGCGTTGTCACTGCATCTTATATTTCACGCACTTGTCTGCATTTTCTGGAAAGCGTCATATACGATAAGGCTTCGATAGTAAACATATTTTTCAATAAACATCTCGTAGAGGTGGTCCCCGCGCCGGGCCACCAACTTCAGTATCTGCGTCTCATCGGCTCTATGTTGTCGGCGACAAGTCAGTCTGTGCATACTGTCGTCTTGCCAAACCCCTTGCTACATCAACTCACACTTCCGGTATGTTGCTCTCCGGAAGGCTAAAAGGCCAAGTGGCTTCTCGATACCTCAAAGTAAATTTTCTGGTCCCAGAAAATTTATTTTTTACGATATCAAATAATTTGAGATAAAAGGAGCTGAAATCTGAATAAAACTAGGAAAAGGTGTCCAAAGATATTCTTTGATATAAGAGGGCACTTTAAGATATCAGTGTTCGAGATATGAATAGTTGACTATATGTTTTTTTTATAGGCAAATAAGAGTAACTATACACGAATTAATACTCTCGGGGAAGCATTGCTCATAACCTTCAAATGGAATGAGAATTATTTGTTCTCACGGTCCTTATTAAATGTCAGATACAAACTATCAAAACATTGTTGAATTTAATGGAAACTGCCCCCAAACTTGTCCTAATTTGACGTGTTGGACAGAATCGCGCATCCATAAGGGACAGTCATTATTGGCAATTTCTTCTTGGTTGAAAAATCGTCAAGTTAAAAAAGGTCTGTATGAATATGCAAACTGTGCACGCCCAGCTCTGTCAGCACTCAAGCAACATACAAATACGGCCCCGCCCATCGGGGTCCGCGAAATAGACGGGCTGCCTGGTGCCTCTGCGATACAGCTGTTAGTAGCTGTAGCAGGGCCTGAGTATCATTTATCGCTGGTCGGATAAAACTGAGTCCTACAAATTCGAAGGCAACATCTCGAAATGACTGAAATATCATTTACTGGGACGTTAAACCATAACTCAACAACAACAACAACAAAAAAAAAGAAGAAAATATGTACAGTCGACAACCCCAATTATTGTGGGCGAGCTTAGCAGTCTATCAATGTCGTAGCTGCAATACGCAAATACGCAGGTGCGTATTGGAATTTTGTCCAACAGACAAAATTTCATAACGCATCTGGGTATTTGTATGCTGAAATTGTGTAAATGCAGACTAGTCTGAGCATGCGCATGTCAAACATGCCTGATGATGGAAGCTCGTACATGTCGTGCATGACGAAACATGAAATCCCACGATACCTCTCAGGATTCACATCAGCCATTCGATTTGATCTGGTTATGAATCTGATATAAATATTCAAGAGCCATTATAATATAACACAGAACCATGGCCAATGGAATACCATTATGACACTAATATTGTCACAGACGTACCTGTGAAAACAGTGTAGACCCAGATCAGACTGCTCTTGCAAGAACAGGCTGATCAGGGTCTACAATATATGTCATTCGCCCAGCAATTTTTGTAGGCCTAACAAACATTTTTTTCAAAACTCAGGGTAATTACCGCAACCAAGGTGCGCCAATATTCGACAGAAGTTATAATTGTTAAGCTAATTACTTCATCAATTATGAAATGATCAGTCTCTTTGCTAGCTGGTTTGCAAAAGAAGAGCTGCTATGCACACTGTACCTAAGTGTCGCATAACGTCGATATAACGACTACCTTACGTCGATCGAGGTCATGTCAGTAAAAAGTCATTCCCAGCAGGCACATGACGTTGAAATGACGTCGTACTGACGTCGATGCGACGTAATGACGTCGCATCGACGTCAATACGACGTCATTTTGACGTCATGTGCCTGCTGGGTTTACTTGCTGGGATGACAAACATTGGCCTTCGTTTCAACCACAAGAAAACGGCCAAAATGCGACAAACCTGGTGAATTTCTGCATTCCTGTTTGCTATAAGCCATTCCGAAATGGGGTCTTTTCTTCGCTTCTACAGGAGCAAATTCTTTTCAATAAAGACTTGACCCCCTTTAAGAAAAGGCAAAAAAGGAAAATGGCAGAGTTGCTTCCCCTGAAGACCTAATCATTCCCCCGAAAACAACTTAGAGGCAGAGGCAACAAACAGGCATTTGAAACTGTGCTCAGCCATGAAAAATGTGCACTCCGCATGAATGCAAACCACCATGAGCTCTGTGGGTTAAGCGCTGGCCTGCTGAGCTAGCGGTCTCCGGTTCAATTTTCGCTGGAGGCGGAAATCTTTTTGACCATAAACGGGGTCCCATAGCACACAATTTCTCATTATCACCCTCCTATCGTCCTGATATGACTGAAGTACTGTTGCGTCATCCATCCACCAATGCAAAACTGATACAGACGCCATAGGATCCTTTTCTAATGATATAAAAGGAAAAAATTTGATCAGACGGTGCTAATGCTAAGCTTCACTGTTCACACACGCAGGAGGCCACAATTCCATATGCCGCATCTCGTATAACCAGAAAAATGTTTAGCTACCTTTTATGTTGTTTAAGGTCCCATTCATACGCGACTTGGTCGCCTCGTCTAGTCCGTAGGGCTCTGACGGCGCCGGTGAGGGCGTAAACACACGTCGTGGTGGTTCTGAAATCATGGAATAATACATCAGTCGGTGACAGGGGCATAAGGGTGGTGGCCCGATTCCCTCCTGACAAAACATTGGAATCATCTTTTGTCGTTTTACGGACAATACAGAAAACGACTAATAAAAGTCACCTTAACACACGAGTCCTTATTATCTAACAAAAACATCATATTAACTATATTTCCTTGTATCACAATTTTTTTTTTATCAATTTTCGACTATGTTTTAACAGCATCAGCCAAATCCTACTACGTGCGTAGTAAAAAGTTTAAAATAGCGCATTCCGTGAAATGTTACACGATTTGATGTAGATTTTCGGCGAAATCGCATGAAAATGCATCTTACGGCACGTGCGAACAGGGAAGACACTGATAACCCTTTGCATCAGTGCATCCTGACCAGCGTCTTCCCTGCTGGTATGGGCATCCTACAAATCATAGAGAATCTATGAAAGAATGCTAAAATCCGTGATCAGTCAGAGCATATGCATAGACTACCACGAGTATTTGTTGTATGCGTCAGTCATACGGTCCTTTTTCACGCGACAGCACCTATTCTTACTCCCTGTTCCGATTGGCTGCAGAATTTAGCATGCAACATGAACAAGAAGAAAAAGTGCCTCTCATGCACGAACTCTTAACCCTGATAATTCTGATACTTGGTTCTAGTTTCTTTATCCGCGAGTAAATTATTTATGTCCCAAAAGTGCTTTTGTATGATGGCTGATCTTTAACTTTTTACAGCTGTTCGGTAGAAATTCTTCAAATTACTGGCTCTCTTACACAAAGAAGCTCATGCGGTAATAATAAAAGTAAGAGACTTGAAGTAGAAGACCTCCCATGGGACTCTGTCAACCGTGGTACTTATAATTATTTATTTACTCAGCTTCTGGAATGAAATATCTAGCAACATCAGAAAACTGTAATCGAGCGGCTGAATCAACATCTATGGTACCGTTTTGCAAAACCTACTGAGCCACATCATGTGATTTCCAACAATGTGGCATTGGTGACAAGTAAAGGCTTTGATCAGACTGCACTTATATGTCACAGCAGTCATCTATCGAAGTGACCCAAACCGTAGAACCATCAGTAAGGTATTTGATTACCCTGTATAAATGAGAAGGATGATCTAAATATCACGTGAGAAAACTGCCACATTGTTGGAGGTGATATGATGTGGCTCAAATCTGATGTGTTCGCGTGCTGAAGTACTCTATTATCAAATCTACCGAAATGAAGGGGACACGGAGCACGCTCGGCCAATTCCGCTGATTCACGGAATTGACCGAGCGGTGTTCCGATTGATTGCTTCAGTGTGGATACCGATAATGCCTTTGGACCGCAAGCCAAGCAAAACATGCAAAAAAAAAAAAAAAAAAAAACATTCGTAAAGGGGAAAGAGTAGTGCAAGTTTTGGTGACCGTGACCCCATTTTAGAAAGTATATGATGATTTCCAGTTTCATGAATGCAGTTCTATAACTTTGGAGAAATGGACTTTCACGCCACTGTCCGTCTCAGTGTACCAACAATCATTGATGGTGCTGGCGAGTTGCTGTGTCTAATTTTGTTTCATACGTGAAGCCATTCCTCCAATGACAACCGCCGACGAAAGAAAACTGGCAACAAACATTTCTTTCTATCCAGCTGGTCGCTTTGCTCGACGTCAATGCTTATATTTGAACTATACTCTTCATTCGCAATGCATTTCCCGTTTCCCGCTACACTCTGTAGGCCTGTACCCGGGACTCAAGCTAACTAGACCAGTTCTCTTAACTTTTCGGCGCTAATTGGCTACAAGTTGCATTTAAATATGCCGGCTATAGGTTATAGTGCCATAGCAGCATCAGCAACTTTTCGGCGCTAACTGGCTACAAGTTGAATTTTATCAGGGGCAGGTAACCCAGTCTTTTAACTAATTAAATACTATTGGAAAGGTCGTAAGATATGTTTTGAGCCAAACACCGAGATATATGTGCGCACGCAGTCACGTGAAAGTTATCGCTCCTTAATAGTTTCTGTAAAATGATTTAGGCAGATATGAAAATTTAATTAATCGCGGGGTATCGAGTGAGGTAAATCGAGTGCAGCTTTGCAACGTTGTTCAACATTGCTTAATATTGAATCAAGACCTTCATGCATGTCATGTTAAGTCAGATTTGTTGATGTATCACGCGATTTTCAAGTACACTTGACGTTTTCATGGTAACACTCCAGAAAAAGCACAAACCTAGATTTAACCGCTTTTCAGACTCGTAGTGACACTACGAAAACAATCTAAGTATTGGGGCAAATAGATCTGAGCAAACAGTACTGGCATTAGATCAGACTGCTCCTAACGGAGCGGTCTGATCAGGGCCTACATTTTGGATCATACTAAACACCGCAAGATAGCACAAGAAACCGCAAGGTAGCACAAGGTACCGCAAGGTAGCACCAGGTACCGCAAGGTAGGCACAAGGTACCGCAAGGCGGGCACAAGGTAGGCAAATCTGCAGATACACATGCTACACAAGTGAGTCAAACGCCACTATTAGGTACTGAATCAAGAAGCTTGACTAACCTTGAGGTTCTTGTCATAAGCTCTGAATTCAAAATATATGCTCTTAATGCCAAAATAGATTTCAAATAAATTTATAGAGTAAATGTATATCAACAATACCCCAGCATATGTGCATGACAAGCATAAAAAATATCATTTCTTCCAAATCATGTTTCATAAATTTCAATTTCAAAATTCGTATTTCAACAGCCAGACAGGACTTTCTCTTCACAGAGGCTGAGGCAATCTTCAGCCTACCGGCTTACCTTGAGCCTACCTTACGGTACTTACAGTCTACTTTGCGGTTTCTTGTACTACCTTGCGGTACTTTGTGCTACTTTGCGGTATCTTGCGGTATTTAGTATGACCGACAATGTTTGCCATTCACGGATGTCCATGGCCGCATATGCACGGTGCATAACCATATCGGACCCTATCTGTGAAAACTGGATTCTATCTGTGTATTTCGGAGTCTATTTGTGTTAGTTTAGGATTCTATCCATCCCAAAATGGAAAACGAGGTAAGGGTGGGTGTTAATAAACTCTAATATAATTGTAAACAACACATTTTCTTATGGGGCATAAGGTGCACGGAACATCAGACACCTGTGTCTTCCAGCATCTATAGCTGTAATGCCTAATTCGTATTTACTTTCGAGTCTACAAGCTGGAATGAAGGTCAAAATTTGACAATTTTGAAGAGTGTGTCCACTTTGAACGCCGAACAGTTGCGAACGCAATGGAAAGAAAACAGATCGGTTGGATAAGTTTGACCCTAATGAATGAATCTAAAATTTTGTAAGACTCGGAGTTGAAAGAATATATCCTTTTTGAAGAAAATCGGATTTTTGTACCTTTTACAATGGCACCGGATGCTACATGCGCCTGGCACAAGACTCTATCAGCGGCTAATCGTGCTTCACACAGGACTCTATCTGCCAATATCATCGGAAACTATCTGTGCTTCAGAAGCATGGGCCTACATTTGTCTAGTGATCCGAAAATGGTATCAGCACGAAGCAGATTTCTATTTACATATCGTTCATGATTGATTGATACCTCTTCTTGCACACATTTTTAAACTTTTCAGAGGGTTTTGGTCACCTCAAAGCCGAAGAAATGAATCAACGTTCAATACGCGCGTATACATATTTTTTGCAGTTGCAGTTATAAATCATGCTGAAAGTCATCTTGAACAGGCTATAATCGCTGAGGAACAGGCTGGGTTCCAAGCGGGAAGGAGCACCACAGAACAGATCTTCAGCCTTAAAGCCCTGTGTGAAAAGTATCTCCAACACCAGCAGAATCTGTGCCGTGTCTTCATTGATTTCAAAACAGCCTTTTACAGGGTATGGCATGCAGCCTTATGGGCCACCATGCGGAGGTGCAATGTCGGTGCAGGTCTAGTTCGCACCATTGAGCAGCTGTACGACAAGGCTATAAGTGCAGTCCTGATCAATGGCAGCACAGGAGAATGGTTCAGAACAGTTGAAGTAAGACAAGGATGTCTTCTGTCACCCTCCCTCTTCAACATTTTTCTCAAACGGATCATGTCTGATACTCTGGAAGAATGTGGCTGGGGGGGGGGGGGGGGGGGGCATGGGCGGCAGAGACATTGCCAATCTGCAGGTTGCCGATGACCTAGACGCTCTAGCTGAAGAAGAGCAGGAACTAGAGGCTCTAGTTGAACGTCTCGACCAAACCTGCACAAGGTGTAAGATGGAGACCAGTGCTGAGAGGGCCAAACTGGTGACGAACATCGCAGATGGCATCTAGAGGGAGATCAAGGTAAAAGGGCAGAAGCTGGGTACTGTAAGCAGCTTCAAATGCCTTGGGTCATTTGTCTCAGATGATGGCTCAAAACAGGAGGTTCTCTCAAAGATTGCACAAGCCAGTTCAGCTCTTACCAAGCTGAAACCAATTTGGAGATAGTGGCATGTCTCTTGGATCAAGGGTGAGACTTATGCGCTCCCTTGTCATTTCTATATTTCGGTATGCCTGTGAATCGTGGGCCTTGACAGCAGAGTTAGAGAAAAGAACGCAGGCCTTTGAAATGAGATGCTACCCAAGGTTACTGAACATTTTGTACAAGGACCATATAACCAATGAGGAGGTTCGCAGGAAGTTCCAAGCAACCATTGGAGAATATGATGGGCTCCTGACGCTGGTCCGGAGGCGGGGCTGGGGTGGTTTGGCCACGTCTCAAGGTCTTCTGGTTTAGCAAAGACAATTCTTCAGGGCACAGTGAAAGGGGAGGTCGGAGGGGTGGACGAAGGAGGAGGTGGGGAGAAAATATCAAGGAGTGTGTGGATTTTGCCAGCTCGGCTAGGGCAACTGAAGACGGGACAAGGTGGAAAGGGATTGTTTCGAAGTCATCTGTGGTGCACCAACGACCTAGTAAGGTTATGGGATAGAATAGAATGAATAGAATAGTTTTTTATAAGTACAAACGGCGTCGGACACCTAGAGTTGCGGTTTATTATTATTAACAACATCTATAGGTTGGTGTAACTATATGCATGATATTAGGTCAAAGAAACCCATAAATGGAGAGAGCACTATCACCTTCCTTTACATCTTTTGAGTGAACCGTTGTAGATGACATGGCCTCATTTTGGCAATCTACTGTGGACACGAATTGAGCATGCGCCACTGGACATTTTTTTCAAATTCGGGACTTAGCCTTCGCCGTTTTGGCTGATGCAACCACAAGTTTGATCTTTTGCACAGTTTTTGGCTGTAAAAAAAGAAGACAAACATCACAAGTAAGGTCCGCTGCTCACAAGTATAGTCCGTTGCCTTGAGGACAACATCTGACCGTTGGCATAAAATTACATTATTCCGGAGACACAAATAGAATCCGGAACATTGAAAATCATGGATGGTGTCCTTTAAACATTGATATTAACGTAAAGATTTTATTTATGCACCTAACGACATATGTAAATTATCAAGAACATAATTATCTTCGTAAAATAAGGACAAAATTCATTACCAACAAATAAGAACGCTGAGTTTTTCCTTGTTTTCATGGGCCATGTACGCTCCTGCACTATCAAGCTGCATTTGATTTCACTGATGACAAGCACTGAACATCGCTAGCTGAATAATATCGACGGAAATATTAGGAAAGATAAGGTATGTGTTCCGTGGAAACCATGAAACCCAGTACTTACACGTTTTGTCCCTTTTTCTTCGACTGAATTGCCGAAGCGTCCATGGCAAGTAACAAATAGAGTCCGTAACACTCACAGATAGAGTCAAGTAACGCAGATTTTCACAGATAGCGTCCGATATGGTTATGCACCGTGATATGATTCCAGCTGCATGCATGTATTTCATTCAATCGGAACACCGCTTGGCCAATTCCGTGAATCAACTGATTCATGGACTTTGCCGAGCGGTGTTCCGAATGGTATTTCAGGATTTTATGTGTTCCAGTTTTTAGAATTTTACATCACTGAGTACCATATTGGGGCAATCTTCAGCGATTGGATTTTTTTCTAAAAAAAATGAATGAATTGATTCTTTTCACAACCCCAAAACATTACTGACAAACAGACAGTGCAGGCCAAGTTCAGACTGCATTATCACACCGGGTAGGCGGCAGTCGAAAAAGCTCGTGCGATCGACGAACGCGGATCAAAAAAAGTTAGAAACAGCGTTTTCGATCGCAAATTTGTGGCGACAATTTGCAATCGAAAACGCTGTTTTTGATCCGTGTTAATCGATTGTTAAGAGCGTTTTCGATTGCCGCCTTCCCGGTGTGATTATCATAATCTGGATCTGTATTTTTCTGCTCATGCTTTGAGGTAAATGCGTATAACTGCCAAAGGAAGAAACTCTGTCATTTTTATTTTACCTCCCTTCTCAATAGCGATCAACTCTTAAAGTCAATTCTTTGCTCCGTTTAAGAATACACCTCCTTTTGGTAAGGCGTCGTTCTCGGGAAAGCAATCAGGATGTCATCAAAGTTGTCTCATTTATAAAAGTGACGGAAAAACAACTTTTTGGTCAATAAATTTTCGCGGAAAATGGCACTTTGGACGCTGTTTTGCTTTCGCCTTATAACTCATTGAGGAATTTCATGGCAAACAGTCGCAGGCTCTGTTCGGACTGTTTGAGTTCTGTTTAGTTTGCTCATGATTTAGGCAAATGGGTACACCTTTCAGGGAAAACAAGTCTGCCAGTTTCGTTTAGTGTTGTCTCCATTCTATTAAGGGTTCAACTATTAAAGGGAAAAATGCTCCTCTAAGAGCTAACACTTTCATTGAAGAGTAGACCTCTTTTTGGAGAAGGGCTCTGTAGTCCTTGGGGAAAACAAAACCAGAATGTCACCAAAGTGTGAAAATGACGGAAAAACAGCTTATAGTTGTGAATTTTCACGGAAGATGGCACTTTGGAAGCTGAATTGCTGACGTCTAACTTGTACATGTATAACTTATTGAGAAACTGGTTTCCTCCCTCAAGAAATGTTGTACACGCACAGTTAGTCGCTTTTTTATTCAGATTGTCACTTTAAAGCTAAAGAATGAAATAAACAAAAACTCCATCAGTTGTCTACGCCTGGAAATGCAGCCAAGCATGTTATGCTAAACCTATCAGTGGTCAATGGCGTCATTTAAGTTTTCTGGATTGAGATTTTTAGCTTTGTACACTACCGGGTGGGTAAAACCCGTTCTACCCCTATGGGGGTAGACAACTGTAGAGACTATAGATCGGCTGTCCTTAGGTCTTATCATTCATCCTTATTGTCTTGAAAAGGATGGATGACTTGCGATTTTACGCCTTTTTAACGTCATATCAGGACGATGGGTGGATGACAATGAAAGGCTGTGCAATGGAACTCCGTTTACGATTGAAAAGATTCCCGCCTACAGCGGGGCTCGAATCCGAGACTGCTAGATCAGCAGGCCAGCGCTTAACCCACTGAGCTACCGGGGCTCCTCCTTAGAGCCTGGTTGACAAAGACGCTGTTCGCCCGCTGTTCGCATAGATGTCGTGAGCGGTCATATGATAATGAAATACCGCAGACCTGCATATGGTGGTCTTTTATGAAGTGCTTTTTCTGCATGTGCTGCTTCACACCGCCCGCCCCTACACCTGTGCTTGAAACTCGTCACTGCAGAATTTAGTGTTGTGTTTAGAATAGTCTAGATTTTTGTGGTTATAATGGTGCATTTGATAAGCATTAACTATTTATGGCTACTATGTACTACAGTATGTATATCAAGCGTTTTGTGAAAGCTATACATGTAATGTCTACATTTCAGGATGAAATCTCCTTTCGCTACATAATCCTTCCTGACTCAAACAGGTACCCATTTACTGCTGGGTTGACAGAGTTTTCCAACCGTCAGATGTCCAAGCCCGGGTTCGAACTCACGGCCTTCTGCACCATATAAACAAAGTCGTTCTAACCACACGACTTTAGCAGAGACTAGTCCCTACTCTGACAGAAGTCAATGATAACATGTGCGCCCAGCGAAGGCTCAGATCAGCCTGGGCATCCGCCCAGTCACATCAGAGTTTTTGCTGTGCGCTTGAAGGGTAGCTAAAGATCGAAGCTACCTCCGTGCGCCCAGTGCATACTCAGATCAGCCTGGGCGGATGATCAGCCTGGGCATTCGCCCAGGCTTATCGGAGTCTCCGCTGGGCGCACAACCACTTTCGTTGGTCTTCTCGTGCCGAGGCTAAGATGGCATCCCCCACGCCCCCGCCATATATGGGACGCCAAACCTGCCATCAGCAGACCTTAGCATCTGTGCGACAGATAAAAACACAAGCGGTGGCTCAGGTCCTACAATATCTTTCTTACACATGTAGCAGACACGAAGATCATCGGTAGCTCAATTGTTTGAGCGCTGGTCTGCTAAGCTAGCGGTCCGGGTTCGAAACTCGCTAATTATTTTCACCCGTAAATGGGGGTTCCATTGCACACAGCTTTTCATTATCACACTGCCATCGACTCAATATGACTGATATACTGTTGAAAGAGTTGTTACATCATTCACTTTCTTCTGAAAAGTGTAATTATAAAATAACGTAGGATACGTGGAAATATTTACATTGTCCGTGCATTTATTGAAAAGCCCTCAAATAAGCCATTAGAACGTAATGTCGTTTATAATTCAATAACTACATCGGTTCACGCGACGTTACATGACGTTAAGCGACGTCAAAACAAACCATGGTTCTCCAATCTGATTGGACGTAGGCAACGTTATGATGTTGTTGTTGACGCTGTTCCGCTTTCAGTAGAAAAACTGCGTATAAATGTTTTTTTCTGCTTCAGCTGTAGCCCCTAACGCAAATTTGTGATCAAACAAAAGGAAGAAAAGAATGTAAATACAATGTATCAGCAATGAACTTAATTTTTCTAGTGTTTATCGAAGTATAAACTACATTAGGTCGCTAGCAAAATTTACATGAACCCCTTCGGGGACGCGACCCAATGCAGTTTATACTTCGAAAAACATCAGAAAATGAATTTCATTTTTAAAATAATCGGTAATTAAAACAGTTCTACTTACCACCCATGAACAGCCACGGGTACTACTGTAAGTGTTCTTTAAAACTTCTGTTACCAACGAGGATCTGCAGAAAAAGCAAAACAGACATATCGGTAAGAATTCTGTCAACTGTTGGGTGGAACCTAGAAGAAGCGAGTACTGACCTTTCAGAGTTGCCCCTTTTTTGTCAATGTGAACTACATTTTATCGCGTGCGAGTGCTCAAGATGTTGAGAGTACAATACTGGACGGCGGAAAATCAGGTCTAGTAACAGCAGATCACGAACACCGAACATCGGGGTTTCCAGGACCGCAGAGCATGGCAAAAAAGTAGTGAAAACCCGAAATTACTAGGGAAAAATGCAAAGACGAAATCGAAATAGGGTTGGAAATTGAAAATGGTAGGGTCGGTGTTTTAATTTTTATTTTGTTCTTTTATTGATAAAAATAGCAAAGACGTGGGGTCTGAAGCAGGGTCGGGCGGGTTAGTGGAAACACGGCTGTTTTTTTTAGGCCTTATAACATTTATAAAGAGGCATAAACTTCGCAACAGCAACTATCACTAACCACATAGCGGAGGGAAACACACTGGTCCAAAATCTAGGAAGGAAGTGTCCTGTACAGAAATTTGATTAGTTTTCAACATTAAACATCCAATTTGATGCATGGGTACACTCTCAGTGTGTGTGTTTGTGGCGAGCGGGAGGGGGGTAATTTTCATTTTTTGGCCACCCATCACTCGTGTGTGTGGGTGTGTGTGGAGGGGACGTCCACTCTTAAAGGAAAATAGAAGCTCCTACAAGGGCATGCTCGTTATTTTAAGAGATCAAATTTTTGAAACGCTTCCTTGTCCAGTAAACAAACTTGGAATTCATGTCTTCCTTTGAAAATGACAGAAAACATGGAGATGTACCCATACACCTTAAATGTATTGGTACTTGACACGTCATTTGCCAAAGATAGTCAGGGAGATATATGTCGCCAACACGGTTTCCTCATGACGTGCCTGCAATGAAACCTCAAGTTTAGTTTTACATCGTTTAGTTATTTCATTGCCAACTAATCTACTTTAATGACCCAAGTCTTATTGTGGATGGAAACTAATCCACAAATCGGATATATGCTGGTCCATTGTTCATAATATTAGGGCCTTTTAGTCTTTGGTTATATATCATGTCTTGGGACCAGTCATGGCAACTGGAGTAGTTTGCCGCGTTCGTACATGTACCCCGCTTCTCCGGTCTTTCGGATGAGACTTTAAACCGAGGTCCCGTCTCCATATGACCTAGTTGTTGGTGGGACGTTAAACCCGACTTCACTCACTCGTGCCTGTATGAGTATATGACTCCTGATACGGGTTAACGCAAACTTCAATTCGGTAAAATTCTTTTTTCTGTTTCTTTTTATGTCTCATTCTTTCTTCTTAACTGCTTTTACTTTTTTTCTTTCTTGTTTTTACTTCATTTTACCCGTTTCCCTTGTTCCTTCTTCTGCTTATTTTCCCTGTTATTTCAAGTAAAAAGAAGGCCTACATGAGCAGTGACCCCGCACAAGGACTGACATAGAGCAAACACCATATCAGAATCCCTTTATAGTCGGACTATAGTCCGTATATTTGTTTAACAGATCCGAAGGCTGCTTGAAAACCGTGGCATGAATCAACTAGAGCCGGGATATCCCTTCACCGTAATTAATAGTTGGGGACGCTGTAAAAGTCCGAGAAAAGACTCCGACTAGACACTGTGATGCGCAAGATTGCGGACCCGGGTATCAGTCACATATATAGCGACCTTAGCCTTAAAGCGCAAAAAGGAGACGATAAAATTTACGTCCGCATAATTTAAAAAAAAAATGTTTCGTTCAATCTATGTCATAGACTAGATGGCAAACAGTGTAGGTCCAGATGAGGCGGCTCCTACTGAGCCGCCTCATCTGGATCTACGCTGTTTAAATAATTAACTATTTCCATTACCATGATTACTATTCAACATACAGCGAATCCTACAGTTATGACTGCTTTTCAGTCCGCTCGCTCAATAAATTCTTTTCAATTTTAAAACATTCTTTAAGGTCGGTGGTTGTGTAATTCTTCAGGTCAAACTCAGGTGTGACTACGGAAGTATTTGATACTATTTAGATTTTACAAAACTGATTCAAATATTCGGACACCCGCATACTTTTGTATTGCTTCAGCGTATTGTCCAAGTCCCCAATTTGTACCCTAAGAGGATGCATTATTTTACCTATATAGTAAACAGTTTAGATCCATGTCCCAATCCTGGGGAACAAACTGATCTGGTTTTATACTGTTTTGCCCTGATACTGGGTCCAAATTTCGGGATAAAAACGGTATTTAAACATTCATTTAAGTGTTCCCCACAAAACTGATGAAATGTGATTTGTTAACATAAAGGAAGTAATGAGAAGTCTTTCCTCCATTGGCTCAGCAGGGGCTGATTCAGTGAAAGAAGGGGATTAGGGAATGAAATTGTGGAGTTCTTTATATTTTTCTACAGATACACTATCTGCTGTGGTTTTACAGTGTTTTATTTTTACGCCATGTAAAAAGATTACGACCTGTGTCAGGCCATCAACATAGTGACCGTTTTGGTGTATGATACATACTTCTCCTCCCTGCCGCTCAACCCTCGTCCCCGCCAGACTCCCAGCTCCTAACCAGTTTTATGTAGTCCATTACTTTTCGTTGTATTAGTTGGTGTGTTTGGAGGCAGAGGACGGGAGAATTGTGCTGATGCTTTTGTTAAAACAGATGCCCAGAGACCGTTTTGTGTTAATAACAGGGGCTCCGAAATGGACTTATTTAGCAGGAACATGAACAAAGGTTAACCCCATTAAAAGACATCGTTATTATTTCAACTACCATTGAAGCAATGAAGAAGGGGACGTGAGCTGCGTACGCACATATGCTAGAGCGTATTGAAAGTTCGTCAGACTGACAAACTTTCAAAACGCACCTGCGTATCAGTTAGCCACCAACCCACCGATAGAGAACTAGTGATGTTACTAAACAAAAATGTGTGTCAATGTCATCAACTATAGTCATTAATATTATAATAACAGCAACTATATTTGTTAATATCACTATTTCATTACCACAAGGAAACCAACATGGTTATTGCAAAATATGCTAGAAAAAATATGAGATGTTAATAATAAATCTATAAAGTGAATATGATGATAATCATTAATCTATATAGATCTATCTAGTTACTCATCAATATTTCCAAACAATATGACCTACTTACATTTATATTTATGCCTGATCAGGTCCAAAGACAATGAATCACTTCCACAATATTACTTTCTTACTCCGAAACATGTGGGTGTTGAATCAGACCAAGTCCTTAAGGGTATTAAGTCATAATGAACACGTTTTAACAGTCGTTAAACACCTGTCAGTAATAAACACAAGAATGGCGCGAATGTTTATTAATGTTAATTAAAATATTTGGAATCTTATTTTTTCCCGGTCAGGAAAATTAAGTAAAAGGTCACAAAGTCGCCACTCCGATACGTTCTAGATGAATGAACTAGCGTGTATTAAGCATGATTCATACTTAACCTTAACATATCGTTATCTATGTTCCCGGAAGTTCTTTTATTTACACGGGAAACTCCCTCCTACGTCATTTTACGTCACTGGTCGATATTTCTTTATTTGGCGATCTCGTATCCTGTTCGTCTCGTTTTGAAATACCATGAATCTCTAAAACTTGGGACACCAAGAAAAGTTACTGTTATTATCTAAAATGGAAGTTGGAATGGCGAACAGTTTAGACACTGATCAGACTGCACCTTTAGAAGCAGAATCAACCCTGATTAGACTGTCTTTCAGTTTGGGTTGGGTTTACTTGTGTTCACACCTATCTGTACCAACACTTAGAATGCTTACGGTAACATAAAGGAAAAATCAAGAATAAGCTTTCACAAAAAAAAATATAACGCAGTCTCAAGCTGTATATTGTGCGCGAACGCCTGAACGGCCAGCGGTGTCAGACTGATATTATGGGTTCCGGGGACACGGGTTTGAAATGACCTCAGCATACTGCATGATTTAAACACAGGTGGTATTCCGTACAAATGATAGTGACGAGGCTGCTTTTTTCGCTGTGATGGTCCTGTCCCAGGTACCTATACATGTATTAAAAGTACTTTAGACGTCTTAGGAGTGCGCTGATCCTCAGATCTCTAGAATTCAACTGTGCTGGGCCCCTAGCTTTTGGGTGTCATCAACCACAACCATCTTGCCTCTGCAAGATCTAAATGAGCCGCGACACGACAAAACCGACAAAGTGGCATGTGCGCCCAGCAAAGACTCAGATCAGTCTGGGCATCCGCCCAGTCTGATCCGAGAGTCTTCGCTGTCCGCATGGAGGTATCTAAGACCCTTGGCTACCCTTTAAGTGCTTAGCGAAGGGTCTGATCAGACTGGGCGGGTGCCCAGGCTGATCTGAGTCTGCGCTGGGCACACAGCCACTTTGCTTGTTTTCTCGTGTCGCGTCTCAGATGCGGAAAAGACGGTTTGGAAACATATGATCATCGTTGACAAATCAGCAAATAAAAGAATAAGCTTTAGAATAATCATAGCATGTATGCATACTTCTGTCTAAGACTGGCTCCAGACTCCAGTTATAACATTGAAAGTCAGTAAAACTGAAAAATCTAAATGGCATCACTGGATTAATTCAGCTAACAGAAAAATTCTTTTCTAGTTTTATACAGTTTTCATTATTCTACGACAATGTAATTTTTTAGACTGAACCCCGTCTCACTTCTGTCTTGGCTCTATAGTTTTTAGCCAGTTTCAATCAAGACAATTTTACCCATATTTAGTTTACTTTCAAAATGTTTCGCATGTTGAGAGCTCTTGCCTTCTTTTTAGGATGTACGAATCTGAATGATTTAATATGAGCACGAAAAAATTTTACACCTCAAATACCGAATCATAAGAAAAAGTACATACCGACCAACAGACTCTGCTCAGTGTGAGGGTCTGTGCAATCTGATGTTATTTTATTTATTCATTATCATTATTTTGAAGTGACAATCTCTATCTCATGTGTCTGGCTTCCAGCGAAAACGCACTCGTTTTACAATCTGCTCTCCCGACTAGGATCGTTCATGCACATTTTTTGACCATTGGATTTTGCATCCTTATCATTTGGATGAGTCCATTTCTAGTTTCATGGGTTTCTGTTGGATATTTCATTTTTATTGTGCATAGAAAGTCTTGTAAGCAAACTGTGTTAGTGACCGTGGACCCCGATCAGACGCCACATTCTGCGGCGTCTGAACTGGGTCTGCACTGTTTGCATGTGTCTCCAAATCTTGAAAGGGTTAAAAAGAGCTAAATGTTTAGTCTGTTATCTCCTATTTTTGTCGAAGGAAGTAATTTCGATCTTCTTTCTTAGTATACTAATCCCATATAGCTATGGGACATTTACCCTGATCAGGCCACGAATATCTGACTGCAGCATGACAGGCGAGCAGGCTGGTCCCAATAAAACGTCAGCGTGCATGCCCATTCGACCCAGCTCAGTTTACGTGCAGTATGGAAAGGGCATCTGGGAAAATTGCGCTTGCTCTGATTGCGCAGATTGGTCTGATCATGCGCAGTATGGAAATGCTTGAAACACTTCCACTTGTTCTGCACTGGACATACGGGAGTGCCTTATCTCAGACTGTAGACTGGCCCCAGTCGTTTTTGTTTCTTTGTTGCATATATGTTGCAAGTTTTTTTTTTGTTTTTTTTTTCTCATATGCCTCTTTAATCCAAGTTTATGTTATCTGTGGCTGACCTTTCTTTCCAGACAAGGGAGTGAAGTGAGCAATTTTTGATAGGTCGTGCAAGATTTGTTTCCCTTATAAAAAAAAAGAATAAAGAAAGGGTCTGGGGCCAGACTACTCAGACTGGTCCGAGCTTGATTCTTCCGCAAATGATTCTTCCGCAATGCAAATAGTAGATGTGGGGGAGTGACTTATTTAATACGCTATTGAGTGTTTTGCAGAGGAAGGAGTGAACACCTTCCTGGTTACTCAGGAAGTTTAAACATTCTATTTTTTCCTTATACAGGACCTATTATTACTTTATTAAGGCGAATGACACATACTTTCAGGGGAAGTAACTCTGTCATTTGCATCCGTTCCCCATTGGGGTCAACTCTTAAAGGTAAGAATTTCTCCATTTGGAGCAAATTCTTCAATTCTTTCTGGAAGAGTTTTGCTGTCCAGCAAAGCAAACTGGAGTGACGAAAGTAGTTCCCCTTTGCAAATATGGCGAAAAAAACAAAACAAAATCATGAAGGTTTACCTATACACGTTAAGACTCGAACCTAAAGGAAATGTACCTCATAGAATTTCAGTTCAAAATATATTTCAGGGCCTCAAAAACAACGGTGCCTTACGGTTCGACAAAGCCTCAACTCAGCATTCACATCTCTGCAGTTTGATCAGTCCTTCCTGCTGACATCAACAAACTAAGATCCTGGTTTATACATGCCAAGACTCACTTACTGAGACGAAGTGATTTAATTTTGACTTTCTGAAATCTGATTCTCATAAGATTTTTCAAATCTCACGTTTTTCACCCACCAAGTGGGCACATGGCATCGAAATGACGTCGTACCGACATCGATGCGATGTAATCATCGACGTCGGTCCGATGTCATTTCGACGTCATATGCGCGCTGGGATACATATACTGTATGTTGATTACTTTAAACAATATGGAGAAATAAACAAGAGCTGCATAAAGTTAAGCATGTTTCTCGCATAAAATCACAAAACGAACGTTTTTTAACCTGTTTAAATACCTGGATGAGATTTTTTGAGAGAGTCTCACCAATTTGTCAAATCCCATTTAAAATTTCATCAGACCTCAGAGATTCCAGTCCAGAACTTATGCCATGTATGCCCACATGTATGCTCTATATACAACCACCTTCGTATTGTCCGCGGGGATGAAAACATATTGGCCCGACCGGGACTCGAACTAACAGCCTCTCGCTAGCCATCCCAGTACTCTGCCAACTGAGCTACTGAGCCACTTGGTCGCCCTTTGACATTATTTTCATTTTAAAGAGACAAACCATACGATCCGATGCCTGGTGAATCTGTTGACTGTGGCTGCACTGATGTTTAGACTGAGCAGAACTGCACCATATCGAAAGTTATCATATTAACAGCATGTTTGAGTGAGTTTCCTCACTTTTACATGCTATAAGATGAAAACTTAAACTCAAACAAACATGCTAAAAGATGATAACCTAACACTCAAACATGCTGTAAGATGATAAGTTAAATTTACTCAAACATGCTGTAAGATGATAACTTAAACTCAAACATGACCTAAACTCACTCAAACATGCTGTAAGATGATAACTTAAACTCAAACATGGCCTAAACTCACTCAAACATGCTGTAAGATGATAACTTAAACTCAAGCATGACCTAAACTCACTCAAACATGCTGTAAGATGATAACTTAAACTCAAACATGGCCTAAACTCACTCAAACATGCTGTAAGATGATAACTTAAACTCAAACATGGCCTTAACTCACTCAAACATGCTGTAAGATGATAACTTAAACTCAAGCATGACATAAACTCATTCAAACATGCTGTAAGATGATAACTTAAACTCAAACATGACCTAAACTCACTCAAACATGCTGTAAGATGATAACTTAAACTCAAGCATGACATAAACTCACTCAAACATGCTGTAGGATGATAACTTAAACTCAAGCATGACCTAAACTCACTCAAACATGCTGTAAGATGATAACTTCAACTCAAGCATGACCTAAACTCACTCAAACATGATGTAGGATGATAACTTAAACTCAAGCATGACATAAACTCACTCAAACATGCTGTAGAATGATAACTTAAACTCAAGCATGACATAAACTCACTCAAACATGCTGTAAGATGATAACTTAAACTCAAGCATGACATAAACTCACTCAAACATGCTGTAAGATGATAACTTAAACTCAAGCATGACATAAACTCACTCAAACATGCTGTAAGATGATAACTTAAACTCAAGCATGACATAAACTCACTCAAACATGCTGTAAGATGATAACTTAAACTCAAGCATGACAGAAACTCACTCAAACATGCTGTAAGATGATAACTTTCATTACGGTGCAATTCATTTAAGGTGTACCAGTACACTGTCAATTTAAAAAAAAAACAGACTAATTTTGTGATTTCCTGTCTGCCTTTCTGGACAGTGTAATCCTTCCAAAATGAGATTTACTCTCAAACAAAAAGAATTTCAATGCACAGGGTTTACTTTTAGGAAACCCTTCCAAAACAGGATCTTCACTTAAAAGAGAATTTAAAAAAAAAAAAATGCTGCATCTCACCCACCATCACTAACACTGGTCTTTGGCCAGTAAGAGAGCCACTAAATAAATCCTTGTCATAAATTACTTCAACAAGGAATACCATTGTTTTACTCTGCTATCTCTTCAATGGATCATTAAACTTTAGTGGCCATATTAAAGGAGTCAAATAACGTAAAAGTTCTAAAAATTAGGACACCTTTAACTGTAACTATCATAAAAATGGAACAGTTTGGTTTTAAAATGCAAAAATGTGTCCAAAAGTGGCAGACGGAATGGCGAAGAAAGTAAACCCTAATCAGGCTGTCCCTGAGCTTGGTCTGCACAGTTTGCTCAGACCTGTCTGTCTTTGAATTTTTACCATAATTTAGCAAAGAAAGCTGCATTAAGGCACATACCAAAATCTACCTGCCCATCCACACAATCTGATCACAGTCTTTCCTGTGTCATCAACAATTTAACCCTTTGTGTGCCAAAAAGCAGACAACAAAATTTACGTCTGTAAAATTTAAAAAATTGTTATGTCCAAGCTTTATCATAGTGAGAATTCAAAGACTAGAGGGCAAACAGTGTAGATCTAGATGAGGCGGCTCATCAGGAGCCGCCTCATCAGGATCAACACTGTTTGCAAATTCAGTTATTTTTCTCTCTCGTACTTAAAGTGTTGATTCTCTGAAGTGAAAAGGGAAGACTGTTCAGAGTGGATGGATCTGTAGGCCAATCAAATACCATCTGCCAGATCAGGAAAAAGACTATTTAGGATCAACAGCTTGTTGAGGATTAAAGCTGCAGATAAATCACTTTGTGTGTAACAGTTCTCAATTGAGGATTCCTATGTTCTTATCCCCTGACCAAATTGACAGGGGGAAATAGTGATGTGCCGGGCATTTGTCTTAAACATTTTCTCTGCACTTTGAAACTTGAATACCCTTTCGAAAATTTTCATGATACTGCACAATTATGTATAACATGTCCAGTGGCGGATCCAGAGGGGATTCGGGGGTTCAAACAAAACCCCTCTTCAGCCCAAATTATTTCAGTTTTTAATGGGGATTTTCAGGAAAAACTGGTCCAACTGCACAAATTGAACCCCCCCCCCGCCCCCCCCCCCCCCCCAGCTAATTTGAACCCCCTATACAAAGTTCCTCGTTCCGCCTCTGATGTCATGAATGTATAAAAATGGTAAGTCTTGCCTTCAAAGCTTTTAAATTATCTCCCTTTTGATGTCTTTTTGGCAAATTCGCATCTGCTCTGTAACTTGAATATCCTTTGAAATATTTTCATGATGCCTCATAGATATGTAGAACAGGTCATGATGATATGTCCTGTACAAGATAACTTCTTTTTTTACTTTTTGAGTTATTCCCCTTGATGGTGTTACCTGTGATTTTGTGTCCGCTCCATATTTGGATACCCTTTAAAAATATTTTTCTGATACCTTACAGTTATGCAGAACAAGTCATATGATGATGTGTCGCATACATGAATGACAACTCTCACACTTTCTGAGTTATTTCCCCTAGGAGGTCTGAGCTTCAATTTTGATCCACTCCATATTTTCATAATTCAGTGGAATATTTCCATGATACTATGCACCTAAGTAGAATAAGAAATGATGATGTGTCATGTATCAGAATGGCAGCTCTCACAATCATACATCACAAGTTATTTTCCCTTGATGATTTTTATTGCAATTTCATGTCAGCATCATAACATAAGAGGCCCAAATGGGCCTGATATCGCTCACCTGGCTATTTTGCCATGAACCATTCTGACACAAAATTGGTCCAATTTCATTGACATTTTCTCATTTTCAAATTTTGCTATTTTAAGTAATAGAGGCCAATTTGACGGGTCTATATTTAGTTACTTTTGAAACATCTCAATGCAAGAATCATTTTGCCACAAATTTCATCAAAATCTATTCAGTGGTTACTGAGATATTGTCATTTCATGTTCTGTGCAATTTTTAGTAATGGCAGATGGAGGCCATCTTGGAATGCCAAAATGCAAAAAATCAAATGCCTTCATGCAAGCACCATTCTGACATAAATTGGTCCAGTTCCATTGCAATTTTCTAATTTTCACATTTTGATATTTTAAGTAACAGAGGCCAACTTGACAGGTCTGTATTTATTAATTTTTGAAACACCTCAATGCCATGTCCAGAATCATTTTGCCACAAATTTTGTCAAAATCCATTCAGGGGTTACTCAGTACTGAGATATTGTCATTTTCATGTTTTGTGCTATTTTTAGTAATGGCAGCTGGCAGCCATCTTGGACTGCCAAAATGCAAGAAATCACATAGGTTTCATGAAAGGACCATTCTGACACAAAATTAGTCCAATTCTGTTGAGATTTTCTAATTTTCACATTTTGCTATTTTCAGTAACAGAGGCCAACAAGACTGGTCTATATCTAATTACGTTTAAAAAAACCCAAAATGTAAGAATCATTTCGCCACAAATTTCGTCAAAATCCATTCGGTGCATACTGAGATATTGTCATTTTCATGTTTTGTGCTATTTTTAGTAACGGCAGATGGCAGCCATCTTGGAATGCCAAAATGCAAGAAATCGCAAAGGCTTCATGAAAGGGCCATTGTGACAAAAAATTAATCCAATTCTATAAAGATTTTCTAATTTTCACATTTGCTATTTTTAGTAACAGAGGCCAACAAGACTGGTCTATATTTAGTTACGTTTGAAACACCTTAATGCAAGAACCATTTTGCCACAAATTTCATCAAAATCCATTCAGTGGTTACTGAGATATTGTCATTTTCATGTTTTGTGCTATTTTAGTAACGGCAGATGGCAGCCATCTTGGATTGCCAAATTGCAATTTATCACAAGAATTCCACAGAATGCTTTGTCCGCACCTGCCTTACGCTTCCACAATAGTAAAGACTATATATAGTTTAAAGAATGCGTATGAGAAATGGACTGAAATGCTGGGGTCAGCACAATTTTGGATGTACATTTTACTAAGTCAGCAGAGCGTGAAATATAGGTCAATGGTAGGAATAACTGCATCATCGTTCATGAACATTCTAAGAAGAAACTTTAAGCCTGGTGTGATGACTGTAGGTATCATACTTCGAGACAAAGGACTAAAGCGCTAGGGTCAACACAATTTTGGATGTAACATTTTATGACGTCAGCAAACCATGCAATATATGTCAAGGGTAAAATCAATTGCAACAGCCATCAAGAACAATCTAAGAAGAAACTTGATGCCAAGATAGATGATGCTAGGTATCATAGTTTGTGAGAAATGGGCTTTAACGCCAGGGTCGACATAATATTGAACATAAATACGAAGTCTGCAGACTATGAAATATAGGTCAAGGGTGAAAGTATGAGCAACAACCCTCGAGAACATTCTAAGAGGAAGCTTTATGCCAGGTTTGATGACTGTAGGTATCATAGTTTGCGAGAAATGGACTTATAGGCTAGGGTCGACATGATTTTAAATATAAAATTTCACTACGTCAGTAGACCATAAAATATAGGTCAAGGATAAAAATAAGAGCAACAGCCCTCAAGAATATTCTAAGGAGAAGCTTTATGCCAAGTTTGATGATTGTAGGTATCATAGTTTGCGAGTAATGGACTTAATGCTAGGGTCGATGCTAGGGTCGACGTAATTGTTGACGGACGGACGTACGGACGAACGGAATGACTGACGGACGGACGGAAAAGTGAACTCCTATATCGCAACTTGCTAAAGCAGGTGCAACAAAAACGGCTTCATGCCAGGAACATTCTGACAAAAAATTGGTCTAATTCCATTCAAGGGTTCTTAAGAAATTGTCATTTTTTTATGTTTGTGCTATTTTTAGTAACGACCCCCCTGGTGGCCTTCTTGGATAGTCAATTGGCGCAAATTTGAAATAATTCCATTCAAGGATCATTTCTGACCAAACCTGATCAGAATCCATTTGCATTTTCTACAGATATTGACATTTGAGCAAATTCGGTCTCGTAAATGCTAAGTAGGTCACTGTGACCTAATTCCGCTACAGATTTTTTTGATTTTTACAATTTTTAAATCCAAGGTATCACTTATGTTCCATGCAAACTTTCAACCAAATATACACAATGGTTCTGGAGGAGATGCTGATTTTGTTGCTTTTGCTATTTTTAGTAATGGCGGCCATCTTGGATTCTTGACCTGACCCACTTTTACAAATCTGAAACCCTGCAGTCTGGTCATGCTCCATGTGAAATTTGAGACCCATGGGTTCAGTGGTTTTAGAGAAAAAGTTGTTTGAAGTTGTTTAAATAAATTGTTATTTGACATAGGCATTTGAGCAAAATTACACTGTAAACAGAAAGTAGGTCACTGCGATAAAACTCCGCTACAGATTTTTTTTCATTTTTACAATTCTGAATACCAATGTTCCACTGATGTTTAATGCCAAAATTCAGACAAATATACCCAGTGGTTCTGGAGAAGAAGTTGATTTTGTTGTTTTTTGCTATTTTTTAGTAACAACGGCCATCTTGGATATTCGACCTGACCCAATGTTATAATTCTGAGACCCTGGAGTCAGGTCATGCTCCATGTGAAGTTTGAGAACCATGGGTCCAGTTGTTTTATAGAAGATGTTTGAATATTTGTTTTCCAGTGTTGACGGACGACGCATGCTTTGGTATGGCAATAGCTCACTATGGCCCTTCGGGCCAGGTGAGCTAATAAGTTGGAACACTTCCACAATATTTCACAGTTAGGGCTAGCTTGTACTTTAGAAGTTTTAGTTTCTTGTTTGTCGGTAAAATAACCAAATGGCTACTGTTAACTCAAGTAGTAAATTTGAATGCCAGTTACAAATGAAGTTTCTTAAGCTCTTATTCACATATTCTGAGTTGATTGTATCATATGTTATACATTGTGTACATGGTTACAGTCTGGGACTCTACCTACCTTTTTTGGCAGCATGGTAGGTTGTTTTAGTCTGACTGTTAGGGTAATCATGCATCTGTTAAACAGATAATGTTGATATGATGACAATATATTACTAATATATTACTAAAACATGTATAGTCAACTCCCGATATCTCAAACATTGATATCTCAAAATATTTCCTTATATCAGAGAATATATTTCCGATTTTCATTTTCATTTTAACTCCTGTTATCTCAACTACTGATGTCTCAAAGTAAATTTTCTGGTACCAGAAAATTTACTTTGAGAAATCAGTAGTTTGGGCTAAAATGTGACTATCGAGAGTTGACTGTATATGTTTTGAAGTGCACCCTTTTGGTCAAGGCCTATGCTGCCTTTAGTCAGGGGATTTGCCATCTCTTCTAATGATCCCCAACCACAAATACACATGTTTTTTTGTCCAATTTTAACTATAATGTTCCCCTAAAGGCTCAAAGGAACAAACCTTCTGGCAGTGATTTTTTTTTATTTCAAATCACTGCCAATCTTCTAAGTTCACTGTTTCTTGACTGACTTGTACATTTGGATATTTTTCCCTTACTCCATGAATACTAGAAACCCTTCGACTTCCTACAGAACCAGCATAATAGCAGCCATTCTTGATCTGGACCCGGTTATTCAACACTAACGATGTCATTAGTAAACGAGACGTTAAAATTTCAAACATGTTGTCTATACCATTTTTGTCAAAAATGTGTAGAGTTTTGGCACTACAAGAGCTCCTCACATTTCTTCAGCAAAAAAATTAGCATGCTTGATTTTTGTGTACTTGAAGACTCAGCGAATCACTAACAACTTTGTTAACTCTTTAAGCCCCACTGACGCAATTAGCAAACTTGCAAACAGCGTAGATCCTGATGAGGCGGCTCATAATGAGCCGCCTCATCTAGACCTACACTGTTTACCCTCTAGTCTTTGACTTCTCAATATAAAAAGTCTTGGACAAGGCATTTTTTTTATTTTTTTGCAGACGTAAATTTTGTCGTCTGCTTTTTGGTACTGAAAGAGTTAAGCTAATAATTTGAACAACTAGGCCCTAATGTTTTTCTCTAGCTTTTCTTATATGAGTAACTGACGATTTTAAAAGAATGTTATTTTTTACGGAAAGCAACTCTTGCATTTTCATTTTCACTATCCTTTTAAGTTTGGGTCAACTCTAAAAGGAAAGAATTTGCTCTAGAAATTCTTTCCTTGAAAAAAGGAAAGAAAGGGCTTCCTCATCCAGGGAAGCAAACAGGAAGTCACAGAAGTTGTTTCTCTTAGTATTAATAGCAAAAAACATGGAATTGTATCTATCACCTTAAGTGTAAACCCGCTGGTGGAGTGGCTAATAGCGCAGATCCTGATGGGACTGCTCATAAAAGAGCTGTCTGACCCAAGGCTAAAATGTTTGCTCTGACATGTTACTTATCATGTTACTTATTCCATCCCACTACTCAGTACAAAGGCTTATAACACTGTCATCAAATCTCCCACTTGCGCCCAAATCCTCTAGGATTGCCATGGTCAGGGATAAATGTTTGGAAAATTAGTTTTTTTCCAAGTAAGGGAATTTTGTGGCTGGTCAGGGAAATTTGGAAAATACTTGAATCAGGAGGTTGAAATTTAATGGCTATGGCAGTCATCAGAAAATATACTTATTCTGTTCAAGGGGAAAGATGTACAATCAAGCTATATCTTCCTCCTCACTGAGGGCTACTCTTAAAGGAAACAATTTGCTCCCTGCAGGTAGCAAATTCTTTCCTTTATTAGTAAGCCCCGAATCTCGATGTGATACAATTAGCACTGTAAAATTAACTTTTGGATCTGTGAAAAGGGACTGGAAAACTGCAAAATGTTGCGGAAAAATCAGGAAAAAGTCAGGGAATTTTGAAGTGAAGGATAAGTGGCAACCCTGATCCTTTCAAGTACCTAATGTAACAAGTCAGACTTTTGTATAATACTGGTTATCAAAATTTCAGCATGATCACTATACATTTTTCATCCATCTGCTGCCGGATGCTTATATTTGTAACACTGTATGCTCACGGATTTTACACAAGCACTAAAACTTTGGATGGGCATGCAATCAGCAACCGATCATAAATGGAGTGATAAGGATTGGCAGTTGTGGCAAAACTTTTGAATGGATTAGTCCATAAACAAAAATATGGGATTTTATATGCAGTATGGAAAAGAACATTTAAAGATTGACACAGCCATATTTGAATTTTTATATTCATATAGGTTATAACAACAACATTCAATGCAAATGTTCCTAGCAGGCACACAACTTTGAGCCAGTTCCTAGCAGGCACACAACTTTGAATCAACATTGGATCAACTCCGATTCAAAGTCATGACGTTGAATCAATATTTATTCTATGCTGATTCAAAGTTGTGTGCTCATAGGTTACATACCACAACGATCCTAAAAACTGGGCCAGAAGTAAACAACACAGTGAATCCAGACCTGGGTTCAAGGTTATAAAACTTGAGAATAATCTCAAACTCAAAATAAAGCACACTGATTGGCTGCTTCCGAGCACATGCTCGGAAGCAGCCAATCAGTGTGCTTTATTTTGAGTTTGAGAATGTACTCAAGTTTTATAACCTCTCGGCCAGACTTTGGTCAGCTTTTTTTTCCACATCATCCATAAGCAGCTTTTTCACAAACAGACAGTAAAAATCAAGTTGTTCAAAGATTATTAAACTTACAGTAGTATGGTAAGATGTCCCACTATTTGTATAGATATTAAGGAGAACAGGTGCTCTTTGAGGGTAAGTGCTCTACCATTTTCATTTTGTCCCCCTTCTCAAAGGGGGTCAACTCTTGAAGGAAAGAATTTGCTCCTAAGTCACAACAGTTTTTCCCTTTGCAAAAATCTTAAAAGTGTACCTATTCAACTTAAATAATACTGACAGTTCATGCATAAGGTAAATATGCTGTATATTATAAACATATGCTAAAAAAATAAACATCTTTCAAAACAGTTTTCACTAAATACACTACAAAGCAACCCTGCTTTTAACATACACTTCATCAATGTAAATGAAGAACTTAAATATAACATCATTAACACCTCATATTCAATTTATCTTACAATCAAACAAAATGAACAGCATCCATAACAAGAATTCAGTGGAGTGAAGTGTCTCGCCTGTCAGCACACTGTCATAAAATAGAGCTAACACATAAAAGCTCAACAAAAATTTACGCTGCCGATGCCGATGACACTCGAAAAGTAATACATATTGTCTTGCTTCGTCTGAGACAAAAATTACAATCAGGAAAAAATAAAATATCTAAATTGGTAACATATAATAATTGCAAACATTCTAAAATACAAAGTATCTATAATGTATTGCACTTGAAGGTTATATATGTTTTGCGCAAAGTAGGAATCGGTACAATTCCAGAATTGTCCTGCGCAAAGTAGGAATTCTCACTTTGTCGCGCAAAGTGGGAATTCTTACCTTGCGCAAAACAATTCCGGAATTGTCTCTGCGCAAAGTGAGAATCGGGACAAAGTGAGAATAATTAAGATGTTAGTGCGGTTAACATATATGTGTTTGCATTTATTTGTTTGATGTGGACTTTTTTTGTAATTATAATCCTGATGGAAAAGAGTGTAAGAGCCTCCGGCATTAAAAACTACTTTCAATATGTCGTTTCAAAATTTGTAATCTACCATAACCTATAAATTTCTAAGTTTCATAAGGTTGTAATTTAGTCGAACTGATATTTTACTTTTCAAACGGCACATGCATATCTACATAAGTCTGCAGCATGTGTACAATGTTTCAAATCAACTGCTCAAATCTCTGGAAAGAGTTAATTATTCGAGCTTGTCATCCTGTATTAGCTAAAACTTGAAAATTTCTACGTATGAGGCCGTAATTTTATCAAACAGACTCCTAATTTAAAAGTCAATTCCCTGTTACTCGTATCAAATGAATATTCAATTCTCACTTTGTTCTAAAGATTCCCACTTTGCGCAGACACATTTACCTGTTCGATAAACCACCAAATTCCTTGCGCAATTCTAGAATTGTACCGGTACAATTCCGGAATTGTAACACAAAGTGAGAATTCCTACTTTGTGCAGGACAATTCCGGAATTGTACCGATTCCTACTTTGCGCAGAACATATATATCACACTGAAACAGCACTGTTTATGATTATGGTATACTACAGTGCTCCAGATAACAAAGGGTTTCACGGTAATCATGATCGTTCATGCCAAATAATTTTGAAATCCCACCATGCAGGACAAAGTTATGGGCCAGACACAAACATGTTTCACTATGGCCTATGCACAAAGTTTAAGTACCGAATGTGACCATGACCTCTGAGCTAGTGACATGGTTCTTACACATTGTCTTGTCATAATGATCACTTGTGCCAAATAACCTTGACATCCCACCATGCAGGACACAGTTATGGGCTGGACACGATTCTGGTAACACACAAACAAACACACAAATGCACACACTGACAGGGTAAACTCTATATGCCCTTTCGCCATTTCATGGCTGGGGCATAAAAAGTTTTTATTGCACACTTTTTAAGAAATAGAACAGCTCTAGCAGTGAATTGTTGAGTAATGATTCACTGTTTGGAGGTCAGTTGTAAAGTAGATCATATTAAGAGCCTGGAGTGTGAGTGATGTATCTACTTACAACTGACCAACAAACAGTGAATTCTTACTCCATAGTTCACTGTTACAGCTGAATTTCGATTCTAACATGTAAAACTACAGAAAAACAAATTCGTTTTTTTTATATTCTCCCAACCAGTCTTCTAGTTTGTAACTAATGCTGCAGACGGTTTTGAGTGTAATAAACATCTATACATTTCTTTCCCAGGCTTTTCTAACAGAAAAACTGAAGTGGCATCATCAAATATAGCCGCAACACCTTCTGACGTCATTTGTTTTGAGGATGACATTAGCAGTTAGCCTCATATGCTCCAAAACATTGAGCTGGTGCAGAATAAAAACAAAAATTTTGCATTGCTTCTATAGACACGCTGTGTTAGAATATCACACATTCAAGTCTTGTGTGCAGTCATCTGATGATAAGCTAACATAACCGTTTATCACTGCTTGAAGCTATTTTTTTTTTTTTGCCAAGTATCCCTTTTCATAGTAATTCCTTGTTCATTTCAACAACAGGCATGTAAATTTCACATTTGTAGGGGTGAACTGAATAGCCAAGACAGATATGTTCTTTATGAAAGCAAGTCTTGTATTCATGCAGCTTTTGCAAATTAGAAGTTGACAGTTCCCATATCATAGCTGGTCTCTGTCCTAGTGTGGTGAAGTGCCACCTCCTCTAAAGCTGCAATGTCTAGAGGGCTGTATCTTCTGGGTAGCCCACTATCAGAACCTATTAATGAAATAAAATAAGTAGGTCATAATGAAACCAATGTTTAAAGGTGAATGGGTACACCTTCGTATTTTTTCTGCTATATTTTGCAAAGGGAAGCAATGGTTGTGACTTCCTGTTTGCTTCTCGGAGGATGAAACCCTTCCAAAGAAGTGGTCTACTCTTAAGGAAAGAATTTGCTGCCTAGGGGGCAAATTCTTTAAGAGTTGAACCACTGAAAAGGGAGGCAAAAATGAAATGACAGAGATGCTTCTTGAAAGGGAACCTATATATCTTAAAAACAACGCATGTCTGGATTCTGTATATCATACTGTGATTGTACATTCTTTGGCATCCTGCTCTTTTAGATTGTTACTCTCACCAAGCTCATGCAAAATTTTTACCCCCTCAGTGATATTACACTGCTTAAGAAAATGATCTGCTTGAGTGGTGAATTGTTGAGTAATAATTCACTAGCTGGAGGTCAGTTATAATGTAGATCATATCATGAGTATGGAGGGGAAGGAGAACAACTTATGTAACTTCCTGTTTGCTTCCTGGAACTACTGAGCTCTTACAAAATGAAGTTTACACTTAAAGAAAAGAACTTGTTCAACAAGTTCTTTTCTTTAAGAGTAAACTTCATTACTGTTTCTTGAAAAGAACTTGTTCAACAAGTTCTTTTCTTTAAGAGTAAACTTCATTACTGTTTCTTGAAAAGAACTCGTTCAACAAGTTCTTTTCTTTAAGAGTAAAATTCATTTTGAAAATGTTCTAGCCTTGAAAAATGAATGTCAAAGTTGCTTTCCCTGAAAATGTATCCATTCACTTTAACAGGAAGCATTACCTGACTGTTCAATATGTCTAAGAAATGCTGCTAGAGGCTGGAATGTAACATTGTCCAGTGCACTAATTCTTCTCACAAGCTTCATGCCTGAAAGTTAAACACAGGAAAAATATACATCTACATAAACTGTAAACACCAAAAATGTTTGGACATCAATGCCTTCCATTATCTTACACTAATAAAAGTCCATTCCAAAGTGAAAGGTAATCAAACATGCATGAACGGCTAGCTCATTAAAAAGCTACAATGACCCTGAATACTGAAGTACAGAAATGCATAGGAGCTCTGGTAGCTCCGTGGGTTAATCACTGGTCTGCTACACTAGCAGGCCAGTTCAAATCTTGCTGAAGAGGGTATTCTTTTCAATCATAAACAAGGTTCGATTGCACACAGGATTTCATTATCAATCAGCCTTTCCATCGGCTCAGTATGACTGAAATACTCCTGAAAGGCTGTAAAAACACAATCCATCAAACTGTCTATGCAAAAATGCCTGAAGCAACAGTAGACTGCCCCTAGAACAACAGTATTGTCAGGGTTTGCAATCACTAAAGGCATCCCAATACTGTAACAATACAAAAGTTTATGGTGAATTAACTCTTTAAGCACACAAAAAATAAAAAATGCCTTGTCAAAGACATTTCATATTGAGAATTCAAAGACTAGAGGGCAAACAGTGTAGATCCTGATGAGGCGGCTCATTATGAGCCGCCTCATCAGGATCTACACTGTTTGCAAATTATGCTATTTTTGTCACTGGTGCTTTAAGGGTTAACACTTAAAGCACCAGAACTGAAAATAGTTGAATTTGCAAATAGCATAAGTACCCACTTCATCTAGATCTACACGGTTTGTTCTCTTCATGTAGTCTTTGAATTTTAAACATAACATGCCTTGGACAAAACATTTTTTTAACTTTTGCAAGTGTAAATTTTATTGTCAACTCTTTGGAAATTTATAGGTTTAATGTTTATGGTTTTTTTCACCTTCAGCATAAATGTGTGAACTTTATCAAGAGTTGTCAGAAGACAACAAAGCACGCCTAGTGGGTGCCTGACTCTCAAGGTTACAAAGTATCCTGACTCAAAACATTGTTAACATAGTTAACCATGGGTGAATGTGGTAGCTAGTGCACAAATGAAGTTTGCATCAGAAGCTAGACTAAGTCAGTAGTTCCCTTTGGCATACAGGGCCGACTTGTAATGGTACCAGACTTATGATTTTATTCCCATTTTGCAAGTGTTTAATATGACCTGTTATACATACTGACCCCTGGCCCCACCCAGGGGAACTCTACCACAAAGTCAAAGATGTTGGTCTGGGTATAATACTTCATCTAAACTTTGTAGCATTTAAGGTATCGAAGTTATGAGCTCGAAGAGAAATGCATATTCATATTGCATATTTATTAAATAGTGTTAAAGGTATAAGGCAAAATCACTCAACCACGAATAAAGGTCAAGGACACAAGAGTCTGCATGGATGCTTTGCTGCTGCTGCAACCCAATGGTCAAGGGAAGGTCCTGACCAAATACAAAGCAGGTAGTGATCTATAAATAGTATGATATCATTCGCAATGTTAGGCTGATCCACTATGCCAGGTATAATGTTAATTCATCAAATTGTGTTAGAGATATAAGGCAAAATCAGTAGACCGTGAATAAAGGTCAAGGGCACAGGAGTTAGCATGGATGCTTTGCAGCAGCTGTAATTGTAGGGATATGTTTTTAATCCAAATATCAATTCTCTTTTCTCAAAGGTATTATGAAAATTGAAAATATTGCCTTCAAAACAGTGCTAAACAGCAAAGTCAATCAACCGTAACATATAAGTCAAGGACACGCAATTGTGTGATGCTGCTGCTGCAGTCATATGGATGTATATATGTACCAAGTATGATGACTGTAGCTACTGTAGTTTGTAAGATACAGAAATAAACATCGAGTTAAACGCAAAAGTTAACCTTGGTTAACCTGATCAAGGACGCCGACGAGGACGCTGACGGAGACGTGGACGCGAATGTGGACGCTAACGGATACTCGGAGTACGACGCCGGGGGTATCGCATAAGCCCTCCTTTGCTTCGCAAAGGCGCGCTAAAAACCTGTGAACAAGATGTTTTTCATAAATGTATGATAGGGAACATAACTTATCTGCAAATTTTAGAACCCATGTTCAAAACTGCGAAACCATGAACTTTTGTCTCCCTGAAAATCACCACAATTACATTTTTAAGGTAAGTAAATAAAATAAATAACAAAAAATAACTCAAGATCTTACTTTTTCTTGAGTCTGTTGCCTGCAAGTCTGATGACTTACTTCGATTCCCTGCAAAAGAAATGAACTATGCTTTAGATAAGCTTATGTCAGGATGTGTGACTGATGGTCCTAGAGGGGTGGGGGTGGGGCAAGTAGGGGTATATTTTTCTTATAAATAGCTAAAGTAGTGTTCTGAAAATAATAACTTCACAGAAATAGGCCAGTTCTTCACTATCATAAAGCTATTAAACCTTTGAAAATCTTTCATGGGTATGAGGTGGGGATAGAAGATCACTATTTAACATCACAAGGCCTAGTGAGGTATAATGGAAAATGATCACAGGGGACTATTTCATAAACTTTTTGATCCACACCCCACACCCATGACAGATTCTTTTTCTTGCACTTTTTGATTTACTATATTTGATTTTATATGCAAAATTAAAACTGCCCCTACATGAACTACCTTAAATGATTAAGTGTTTTAGAGGGTTAGTTTTAATTTTGAAAGAAACCAATGCCACCAACAACAGTTTTGTGACCATATGGGCCCAGCTGTTCAAAACATTGTTACCTTAACAAAGTTGTTAGTGGAGGATTTGTTAAGACTTACAGTATTCACAAAATTGCAGTAATATGTTTTGCTGAAAAATTATGAGGAGCTTTTGCACTGCAAAAGCTACTCACATTTTAGTGCAAAAGCTCCTCACATTTTTTGGCAAAAAAGGGTACTGATTTTGCATGTAATACCTTTGAAATTATTAACATCTCGCTGACTAGCAATAATGATAGCATTGAACAACCTGGCCCAGTTCTTTACATTGATGTTCTGTGTCTTGCAGGTCAAAACAGTGTAACAAAACAGTGTTTAACTAGAAACTTGACAAAAGTTTACACAGTTGCTGAAGGTAGAGTAGTAGTACCTATGTCTGCTCATGCTAGTCCTAGGTAAGACAATAAACTGACGTCATTGTAATGTCTTCATGACATCATCGTCTGTGCAACTAATGTCTCTACTACATGGATACATGGTCTCAAATGAACAAGATATTGACACAAATTTTTTTATTCTTTTTTTATCAAACTTTAGGGTAAGAAAACCTAGGTGAGATACTGACATGAAAATGAGTGATAGGTGAGATACTGACATGAAAATGAGCGATATCTTTCTGTAGAAAATACTGTTCCAAATCTATTGACAATTTACAGACAACAAAGTGTAAGCTGGAATAAACCAAGAACAATAATCAAACCCGCAACCTCTTCAGCCCTAAACATACCACTGAGCCTATCATCAACCTGTTGCTGGGCAAAGTAAACCATACAAGATGTGTGTCCCCACTGCTTGTAACACTCCTCTGCTGAATTCTGTAAAAAAAACATCCCTCTTCAGGCTATGTTTCATTTAAAATGGAAAAAGGTACTGAGATTTGTTATGCTTTAGATCATTTCAGTCAATTTATTTTTTATTCCATTAACTGCTTTTCAGAGTGATTAAAATAACTATAGTACTCAACATAAACAACTGCCCTAATAAACACAATATGACTTCTTTTTTTTTTAAAGTAATTAATGAATTATCAATATATCTTGAATCAAATGTGAAGCTTATGTGCTCCCTTGTCATTTCCTATTTCTTCTGTATACCTGTGAGTCGCGGACCTTGACTGCAAAGTTAGAGAAACAAGAGGGCCATGAAGGCCCTGAATCGCTCACCTGAGCATTAATCAGTTCACTGGCTCTGGTGAAGATTTATAAGAGTTTTTACCATACATGGGCATGGCGGCCACCTTGGTCATGTGACCAAGATCATTTGAAGAACTTTCAATCCTTTGACCCATGTGCATGCTCCATATGAAATTTGAGTTTAGTCTGCCCAGTGGTTTAAGAGATGTTTGAAAATGTTTATGGATGAGGCAGCTAACAAGGTACGTAAGGCTCAGGTGAGCTGAAAATGGCAGAGTCGCTTCTCCGAAAAGTTCCCGTTCATGTTGAGTTCCTTTGATGGATTTTAACTAGACTGAACTAGGCAAACTGTGACAGAGGATAGAATGGTAGCATCATTATCTGACTGTGGTGAAACTAATGTATTCCAAGGAGTTTGTGGCTGGAATCATTGCAATGTTAGTTCTGATTCTTGCAGCATAACTTAATTTAGATTTGACCTAGTGACCTAGCTTTTGACCCGACATGACCCAGTTTCAAATTTGACCTAGATTTTATGGAGATAAACATTCTGACAAAAGTTTCATGAAGATTGGATCAAAACTGTGCCCTCTAGGGCGTGCACAAAGTTTTCTAAGATTTGACCTCGTGACCTAGTTTTTGACCTGACATGACCCAGTTTCAAACTTGGCCTGGATACTGTGAGGATAAACATTCTGACAAAGGTTTATGAAGATTGGATCAAAACTGTGCCCTCTAGAGTGTACACAAGTTTTTTCTAAGATTTGACCTAGTGACCTAGTTTTTGACCTGACATGATCTACTTTCAAACCTGGCCTAAATATTGTGATGATAAACATTATGACAAAGTTTCAAAAAGATTGGATCAAAACTGTGTCCTCTAGAGCGTACACAAGGTTATTCTAAGATCTGACCTAGTTTTTGACCCAACATGACCCAGTTTCAAACTTGGCCTAGATATTGTGAGGTTAAACATTCTGACAAAATTTCATTAGATTTGGATCAAAACTGTCACCTCTAGAGCGTACACAAGGTTTTCCTAATATTTGACCTAGTTTTTGACCCGCCATGACCCAGTTTCAAACTTGGCCTGGATTTTGTAAGAATAAACATTCTGACAAAGTTTCATTGAGATTGGATCAAAACTGTGCCCTCTGGAGCGTATACAAGGTTGTTCTTATATTTGACCTAGTTTTTGACCCGACGTGACCCACTTTCAAACTTGACCTAGATTTCCTAAAGATAAACATTCTGACACAGTTTCATGAAGATTGGATCAAAACTGTGCCCTGGAGGGTGTACACAAAGTTTTTCTAAGATTTGACCTAGTGACCTAGTTTTTGACACGCTATGACCCAGTTTCAAACTTGTCCTATATATTATGAGGATAAACATTCTGACAAAGTTTCATGAACTTTGGATCAAAACTGTGCCTTCTAGAGCGTACACAAGGTTTTTCTAAGATTTGACCTAGTAACCTACATGTAGCTTTTGACCCGACATGACCCAGTTTCAAACTCGGCCTACATTTTATGGAGATAAACATTCTGACAATGATTCAGAAAGATTGGATCAAAACTGTGTCCTCTAGAGTGTACACAAGGTTTTTCTATGATTTGACCTAGTGACCTAGTTTTTGACCCGAAATGACTCTGTTTCAAGTTTGTTCTAGATATTATAAGGATAAACATTCTGACAAAGTTTCATGAACTTTGGATTAAAACTATGCCTTCTAGAGTGTACACAAGGTTTTTCTAAGATTTGACCTAGTGACCTAGTTTTTGATCCGACATGACCCAGTTTCAGACTTGTCCTACATATTACAAGGATAAACATTCTGACAAAGTTTCATGAACTTTGGATCAAAACTGTGCCTTCTGGAGCGTACACAAGGTTTTTCTAAGATTTGACCTAGTGACCTAGTTTTTGACCCGACATGACCCAGTTTCAAACTTGACCTAGACTTAATGGAGATAAACATTCTGACAATGTTTCATGAAGATTGGATCAAAACTGTGTCCTCTAGAGCGTACACAAGGTTTTACTATGATTTGACCTAGTGACCTAGTTTTTGACCCGACATGACCCAGTTTCAAATTTCTTCTAGATAATATAAGGCTAAACATTCTGACAAAGTTTCATGAACTTCGGATCAAAATTGTGCCTTCTAGAGTGCACACAAGGTTTTTCTAAGAATTGACCTAGGTGACCTAGTTTTTGACCTGACATGACCCAGTTTCAAACTTGGCCTAGAGTTTATGGAGATAAACATTCTGACAAAGGTTCATAAAGATTGGATCAAAACTGTGTCCTCCAGAGCGTACACAAGGTTTTTCTATGATTTGACCTAGTGACCTAGTTTTTGACCTGACGTAAAACTGTGCCCTGGAGGGTGTACACAAAGTTTTTCTAAGATTTGACCTAGTGACCTAATTTTGACATGCTATGACCCAGTTTCAAACTTGTCCTATATATTATAAGGATAAACATTCTGACAAAGTTTCATGAACTTTGGATGAAAACTGTGCCTTCAAGAGCGTACACAAGGTTTTTCTAAGATTTGACCTAGTGACCTTGTTTTTGACCCGACATGACCCAGTTTCGAACTTGGTCTAGATTTTATAGAGATAAACATTCTGACAAAGTTTCAGAAAGATTGGATCAAAACTGTGCCCTCTAGAGTGTACACAAGGTTTTTCTAAGATTTGACCTAGTGACCTAGTTTTTGACCCGACATGACCCAGTTTCAAACTTGGCCTAGAGTTTATGGAGATAAACATTCTGACAAAGTTTCATAAAGATTGGATCAAAACTGTGTCCTCCCGAGCGTACACAAGGTTTTTCTATGATTTGACCTAGTGACCTAGTTTTTGACCTGACGTAACCCAGTTTCAAACCTGGCCTAGATATTATAAAAATAAACATTCTGACCAAGTTTCATGAACTTTGGATGAAAACTGTGCCTTCAAGAGCGTACACAAGGTTTTTCTAAGATTTGACCTAGTGACCTAGTTTTTGACCCGACATGACCCAGTTTCGAACTTGGTCTAGATTTTATAGAGATAAACATTCTGACAAAGTTTCAGAAAGATTGGATCAAAACTGTGCCCGCTAGAGTGTACACAAGCAAAAGTTGACGGATGTCAGGACGGACGGACGGACGTCCACACGTACGACGGACGACGGACATCACGGTATCCTAAAAGCTCACCCTGAGCACTTTGTGCTCAGGTGAGCTAAACAAGAGCTGTCGCCTGACAGCATAGCTCGCCTGAATTGGAGTTTGCCCATCACATAGCCGCTATGGTTGTGTGGACTGCTATGTATAAAACTTCAGGCAAGCATGTCCAAAATAAAAACACATTTATAAACAAAATCTATCTCAGAAATAAGTCTTAAAATAAAATTAAAATAAAACAATGAAATAAAATTTCAAAGTCCATGAGCTTGAGGTAAAAAAAAACTGAGGGGGGGGGGGGGGGGGGGGGAGGGGGGGGGTGGAGGTGGAGGCTAAGCTGTACCATCAACCATTATCTAACATCGGTCCAAGTATTAGTATCAACTGAGTCTGTCATCGTGGCACTGTGAAATTATGTCTTCATAAATATAAAACTTTAACCAAAATCTTTAAGACAAATTCTAAGTCGATGACCTTGACTTCAAGGTCATCCAGTGGGGTAAGTATAAGGTGTTTTGTAAAAACTCAAAAAAGTGTCTAACATCAGTTCAAGTATAAACTAAATCTCTGCAAAGCATTGTGAATCAGTATGCAATTACAAAACTTTAATAAAGACCAAAATTTCCTAAGTCCCTGACCTTGACATCAAGGTCACTGAGCGGGGTTGGGGTAGTATTCTGTAGCTCTAACTACAGTGCAAATATAAAAAGAATTCATCTATGGGTTCAGGAGATATGTGTCTTTAAAAAACTTTAACCAAAACATCCAATCAATAAAAAGACAATTTTCTAAGTCCACGACCTTGACACCAAGGTCACTGAGGGGGGTGGGGGTAGTACCTTCGAAAACTTTAGATCAATATCTAACTTCAGTGCAAGTATCAAAGGAATCCATCCATTGGTTAAGGAGATATTGGGCTTTATAAAACTTTAACCAAAACATCCAGTCAAAAAAAAACTCCAATTTTCTAAGTCCATGACCTTGACATCAAGGTCACTGAGTGGGGTGGGGGTGGTACCCTGTTAAACTTTGGACCAATATCTAACTACAGTGCAAGTATCAAAAGAATCCATCCATGGGTTAAGGAGATATGGGTCTTTAAAAAACTTTAACCAAAACATCCAATTCGAACGCGGACGCGGACGCTGACGCTGACGCCGACGCCGTGGTGACAACAATAGCTCTTCCTGAACTTTCGTTCAGGCGAGCTAAAAAGGCAGGCCTTTGAGATGAGATGCTATAGAAGGTTACTGAACATCTTGTACAAGGACCATGTCACTGATGAGGATGTTTGCAGAAAGATCAAGCAGCCATTGGAGAATGTGACAAACTTCTGTCAGTGGTCAAGAAATAGGAACTGAGGTGGTTTGGCCACATCTCAAGATCTTCTGGTTTAGCAAAGAAGATTCTACAGGGCACTGTGAAAGGAAAGAGAGGGGTAGACAGAAGAAGAGGTGGAAAGACAATATTAAGGAATGGACAGGGATGGATTTTGCTAGCTAAACTAAGGCAGCTGAAGACAGGACTAGATGGAAAGGGGTTGCTGTAGTCATCTGTGGTGCCCCAATGACCTTGCAAGGTTATGGGACAGACTAAACAAGACAATGAATTATCCTAATTAATACATATTTCTGGTAGTTATTTACCCCAAATACTGTGTTTTATAGCAGAGGACATATTTCAAATAGTTTTTGCTAAATTCTATGAAAATACTATCAAAACTGTATACTTTACCTTCAGTTTATAATTTAATCATGTTTCTTTGGATTTCTGTGCATTTTAAGTGCATATCTAGGGCAGCTGAAGACCAGACTTGGCATAATGAAATTGTTTTAAGTCACCTCTGGTGCCCCAATGACCTTGCAAGGTTATTGGATAGACTAGACTAGACTTGACTTTTCATTGGGAACAGGCAGGTTTGAAATGAATATGAATGGGATATTTCTCAGATGTGTCATAAAGTGACACTCAACGTTAAATCAGTGATTCCGAGACTCACCTGAGGTAATTTAGATATGATGAAATGTTTTACTCTGCAGAATTCTTCTGTATCTGGTAAATCTGAAATTATAACAGCAACAGCATAATATGAGCGGGGACATGATCAAAACCAACAATGTGGTTGTGCATCCAGCGCAGACTCAGATCAGCCTGGGCATCCGCCCAGTCTGATCAGAGTCTTCGCTGTCCGCATAGAGGTAGCTTAGACCCTTAGCTACCCTTTGAGCACTTAACAAAGAGTCTGGTCAGACTGGGAGGATGCCCAGGCTGATCTGAGTCTGCGCCGGGCGCATTACCACATTGTTGGTTTTGTCGTGTCGCGGCTCATATAAGCAATCTTGACTATGATGAGAGGCCACAACTGTATTTTTTTCAACTGTAAGGCAGGAAGGGATGCTTCCTCATCCAAAATTACAGCAAATATGCAAATCAGTCTTGTGTAATTCAGCTGTAAGATGGGTGTTATTCTCGTCTAAAGCAATCCCAAAAATCTTGATCCATCTTGTCAGATGAGTCTTCAGATGAGTCAGATGAGTTTTTGGACTGTTTTGGAAGGGAAGACCTAGAGAGGCGCCGTAGTTTAGTGGTTAGAGTGACTTATGATGCAGAAAGTCGAGCGCCCAGGTTTCACCATCCGACCACTGGAAAACTCTCTCTGTCAACCCAGCAGTAAATGAGTCCTTTTTCAAGTCAGGAAAGGATAAGGCAGTGAAAGGAGGGGGATGGGCTGCGCCTTTCATCAGTTGTGCCCAAGATACGGTGGGTCTCTAACTCCCACTGCCCCTATGGCTATTAGACTATGCCTTTACCTTTATCTTTGACCCCTTCCCATTTTTTCTTGTTTCTCTGAAAAACATAAGTACCATATTTCTTCAGTTATAAGATGTGTGAGGGAGGAGTTTCTTCCCTTCCAAAACAATCCTAGAAATCATAGTTTGACACACTGGTAAGTTTTTCACCAAAACACATATTTATTATAGGGGTAAGTTTCTTCCCAATATCCATATCTAACACAATACAGTCAACTCTTGATAACTCGAACATTGATATCTCAAAGTATCTTCTTATATTAAAGAATAAATTTCCTATTTGTTATTTACACTTCAACTCCTGTTATCTCAAACTGCTGATATCTCAAAGTAAATTTTCTGGTACCAGAAAATTCACTTTGAGATATCAGTAGTTTGGGCTGAAGTTCGACTTCGAGATATTGAGAGTTGACTGTAGTAGATTTCTTCCTCAAATCTACATGTACAGTATATGTGGTACAATGATAAAGGGCGTTTTTGATTTCACTAGCATATCAATAATTAAAAGACTGCCTGTTGCATCTCTCTTACCTTTGAGAACCTGAGCCATGAAATCTCCTGTCAGCTGTAATACCCCACTGTTCACATACTGCATAAATAACCTGTAAATGAGGTATGCCTTAAAGCCAGTGTGACCAAGAAAGACTAAGACCAGCTTGCACATTCATGCAATCTGAATGCCTGACACACTGCACATTTGTGCAGTCTGATTAGTCTTCCATTTTTTTTTTTCAATAACCTATCTACGAATCCTGTCCAATCTTATAAACAACAAGTGAGGACTCTCTTGGATTTGCACAGATGATTTTAATATACGAGCCGCGACGCGATAAAGCCAACAATGTGGTTGTGCGCCCAGCGCAGACTCAGATCAGCCTGGGCATCTGCCCAGTCTGATCAGAGTCTTTGCTGTCCACATGTAGAAAGGTTAGACCCTTAGCTACCCTTTAAGCGAGTAGCGAAAAGTCTGATCGGACTGGGCAGATGCCCAGGCTGATCTGAGTCTGCGCTGGGCGCACAACCACATTGTTGGTTTTGTCGTGTTGCGGCTCATATATCGAATGCATAATGCTTAAGGTCCGCTTTCACATGACATCATCAAATCTGCTCATGCACTTTTTATCCAAAGAGTATTTATGAATAATTTAAAGCTTCTATTTTCTTTATTTCAACATCTCTAGGAGAAAACTTTTTCCTATAAGAGTGGACCCCAACTGAGAAGGGTGGCAAAAATGAAAATGGCAGAGATGTTTCCACTGAAAGTGTTCCCATTCATACTGACATATTTTGGTCTGTGAGGCTCTGACATATTTTGGTCTGTGAGGCTCTGACATATAACTATCATATGAGCAGTAACATGAGAAAACCAACAATGTGGTTGTGCGCCCAATGCAGACTCAGATCAGCCTGGGCATCCGCCCAGTCTGATCAGAGTCTTCGCTGTCTGCATGGAGGTAGCTCAGATCCTTAACTATCCTTTGAGCACTTAATAAAGGGTCTGGTCGAACCTGACTGATGTCCAGGCTGATCTGAGTCTGCGCTGGCCGCTCAACCACTTTGTTGGTTTTCTCGTGTCGCGGCTCATATATTTCATTTACCTGATGTCCAGGCATCTAAAGGCAATAGCTGTAAAGTAGGATGGAAAACCTGAAAATATGGAAAAACATTTTATTGTAGTAATTCCCTGTATTTGGAAAGTAAGACTAAAACAAGCAGTGCTGACTCCAAGCAGAATGCTTGTAAAGAATAGCCTGTTCACAGTCAGCCACATTATAACTATCTAGGCCTAAATGATAACAAGAGGGCCATGGTGGCCCTGAATCGCTCACCTGAGCATTAATCAGTTTACTGGCTCTGGTGAAGATTTATAAGAGTTTTTACCATACTAACATTTGACCTAGTTTTTGACCCGACATGACCCAGTTTCAAACTTGGCCTGGATATTGTAAGAATAAGCATTCTGACACAGTTTCATTGAGATTGGATCAAAACTGTGCCCTCTGGAGCATATACAAGGTCGTTCTTATATTTGACCTAGTGACCAAGTTTTTGACCCGACATGACCCAGTTTCAAACTTTACCTAGATTTCATTAAGATAATCATTCTGACAGAGTTTCATGAAGATTGGATCAAAACTGTGCCCTCTAGGGTGTACACAATGTTTTTCTAAGATTTGACCTTGAGCCGACGTGACTCAGTTTCATAGGGGGCTTAGATATATGGACAATAAACATTTTGACATAGTTTCATGAAGATTGGATCAAAACTATGCCTTCTAGTGCTTACACAACGTTTTTCTAAGATTTGACCTAGTGACCTAGTTTTTTTACCCGACATGACCTACTTTCAAACTTGGCCGAGAGTTTATGAAGATAAACATTCTGCCAAAGTTTCATAAAGATTAGATCAAAACTGTGTCCTCTAGAGCGTACACAAGGTTTTTCTATGATTTGACCTAGTTTTCGACCCGACATGACCCAGTTTCAAACTTGTCCTACATATTATGAGGATAAACATTCTGACAAAGTTTCATGAACTTTGAATCAAAACTGTGCCTTCTAGAGCGCACACAAGGTTTTTCTAAGATTTGACCTAGTGACCTAGTTTATGACTCGACATGACCCAGTTTTGAACTTGGCCTAGAGTTTGTGGAGATAAACATTCTGACAATGTTTCATAAAGATTGGATCAAAACTGTGTCCTCAACACAGCGTACACAAGGTTTTTCTATGATTTGACCTAGTGACCTAGTTTTTGACCCGACGTAACCCAGTTTTTTGAAATTTGTTCTAGATATTATGAGGATAAACTTTCTGATTAAGTTTCATGAACTTTGGATGAAAACTGTGCCTTCTAGAGCGTACACAAGGTTTTTCTAAGATTTGACCTAGTGACCAAGTTTTTGACCCGACATGACCCAGTTTCAAACTTATCCTACATATTATGAGGACCTAGTGACCTAGTTTTTGACCCGACGTAACCCAGTTTTTTTAAATTTGTTCTAGATATTATGAGGATAAACTTTCTGACAAAGTTTCATGAACTTTAGATCAAAACTGTGTCCTCTAGAGCGTACACAAGGTTTTTCTATGATTTGACCTAGTGACCTTGTTTTTGATCTGACATGACCTACTTTCAAACTTGGCCGAGAGTTTATGGAAGTAAACATTCTGACAAAGTTTCATAAAGATTAGATCAAAACTGTGTCCTCTAGAGCTTACACAAGGTTTTTCTATGATTTGACCTAGTTTTTGACCCGACATGACCCAGTTTCAAACTTGTCCTACATATTATGAGGATAAACATTCTGACAAAGTTTCATGAACTTTGGATCAAAACTGTGCCTTGTAGAGCGTACACAAGGCTTTTCTAAGGTTTGACCTAGTGACCTAGTTTTTGACCCAACAAGACCCAGTTTCGAACTTGGCCTAGAGTTTATAGAGATAAACATTCTGACAGTTTCATAAAGATTGGATCAAAACTGTGTCCTCTAGAGCATACACAAGGTTTTTTCTATGATTAGACCTAGTGACCTAGTTTTTGACCCGACGTGACCCAGTTTCAAACTTATCCTACATATTATGAGGATAAACTTTCTGATTAAGTTTCATGAACTTTGGATGAAAACTGTGCCTTCTAGAGCGTACACAAGGTTTTTCTAAGATTTGACGTAGTGACCTAGTTTTTGACCCGACATGACCCAGTTTCAAACTTGGCCTAGAGTTTATGGAGATAAACATTCTGACAAAGTTTCAAAAAGATTGGATCAAAACTGTGTCCTCTAGAGCGTACACAAGGTTTTTCTATGATTTGACCTAGTGACCTAGTTTTAGACCCGACGTTACCCAGTTTCAAACTTGTCCTAGATACTATGAGGATAAACATTCTGACAAAGTTTCATGAACTTTGGATGAAAACTGTGCCCTCTAGAGCGTACACAAGGTTTTTCTAAGATTTGACCTAGTGACCTAGTTTTGATCCGACATGACCCAGTTTCGAACTTGGCCTAGATTTTATGGAGATAAACATTCTGACAAAGTTTCATAAAAATGGAATCAAAACTGTGTCCTCTAGAGCATACACAAGGTTTTTCTATGATTTGACCTAGTGACCTAGTTTTAGACCCGACGTGACCCAGTTTTAAACTTGTCCTAGATACTATGAGGATAAACATTCTGACAAAGTTTCATGAACTTTGGATGAAAACTGTGCCATCTAGAGCGTGCACAAGGTTTTTCTAAGATTTGACCTAGTGACCTAGTTTTTGACCCGACATAACCCAGTTTCGAACTTGGCCTAGATTTTATAAAGACTAACATTCTGACAAAGTTTCATAAAGATTGGATCGAAACTGTGCCCGCTAGAGTGTACACAAGCAAAAGTTGACGGACGTCCGTCCGGACGTACGACGGACATCAGGGTATCCCAAAAGCTCACCCTGAGCACTTCGTGCTCAGGTGAGCTAAAAACTAACAGTTTCGTTGGGTTAACAAGATGTTAAATTCTCATGTTGTATTATACACAAATACGCTGCCATTATTTGCTGAAAAAAATGCGAGGGCTCCTCATAATTTTTCAGCAAAAAGTAATACTGCAATTAATTTTGTGAGTACTGTAAGACTTAATGAATCCTTGACTAACATCACTCTTAAGCTAACGATGGTTCAAACAACTGGGCCTGATATTCACTGTTAGATCAATTCTCAGGTCACTGATGAGATTTCAACAGCTGAAAAATTGCTACTATAGTCCATAGCATTAAACCAAAATTGCTATTTCACTCATTAATTTGTTCATTGCTCTCACTGGTCAATCCTTTTATGGTGAAATAAGGAAATTTATTCTGTCTATTTATTCTCCTAACTCTCCTAAAAAAAAAAGGCCCACGGGCCACAAAGCTCACCAGATCTCTAGCTCTAAATTGCTATCAAATTTCTATAGGCTAAAAATTGCTGCATTTGTACAGGCTAATACAAAATATACAACTACAAAGTCTCAGTCTGACTGACTGTTGAGTTGATAACAAAATATATAACTATTTTCCATACACCTGCGGAAGAAAAAGCGTTTATTTTGTCATGACAATCACATGGAGCATTCGTGTGTCGTCATACTTTAATTTTGACTGACGCTTGATTCAAACTAAAGGCTTGCAGTAACGATCGATATTATTGGCTTAGCGCTTCAGTTTTGCTGCAATCAGTGCTACACCCCCTTTTTTAAGGTCAGCCCTCGCTATACTGGTCGTTGTCAGTCATATACAAAACACACTTCATGACCTTGCCGAATGCGTGTGTCCAAAATTTCGGAGCACAATATGTCCGTTGCTACAAAGTATATTTCTGAGTGTTTCTATGGTTTTATAACCTAAGGTGTATGATACATGTTTTCGGCCATTTTTACAAAGGGTAACAACTTTTGTTGTGACTACCTGTTTGCTTCCCTGCACGACATAGCCCTTCCAATCTAATCGTTAAGGAATGAAAAGGTCCATGAGGTCGCTATAGTGAAATATTTGAATTGAGGTTGGGAAGAATTAAATACCGCGATTGCATTCGACTAAACCAGAAAACTTGCCAAAAGAAATATGTGGCCGACGACGAAGCCGCCTATGTTTTATGGTTCACTTCTGCAAGTCGCAGACCAGACACAAACTGAAGATTTGTAAGATACACCTTAAAATACTGACGTTATACACAGTCAAATTAGAATTATACGGATAGTCTTTCATCCGTATGTGTGTGCGTCACCATTTATTTCGTCATAATTTGTAATTTTCTAACGGTTTATATGTAAATAAAAGCAGAAAGACAAAAGAGTACACAACTAAACCACCCCCGTGTACCATACCTCAAACTCCTGAATAAACAGCAAAGACCTGGTCTAATACCTTGAGCTTGACGGAACTCCGATTTTATTTTTGGATTGGTCTCCGTTACGTCTGCGGGTATTTCAGAAAATGACAAAATGAAAAAAACAATACCAGGAGTGCAATTTCGTTGCTCTAGCAAAGACCCAGATCAGACGGCTACAAGGAAGAACCTTATCCGGCACTATTCCCGATTCACATGGCTCTGTACTTTGCGTTTATTTATTTCATTTTATTTATTTTTTTAGTTTGATATTCAACAATCGAGAATAAAATATGTGTAAGTAATAAGCTGCGAAACCCAAGAATAATGGAAAATCTTTCTTTACGATCAGTCTGCACACATGCGCAGTTTGGCCAGGGTACACGCAAAAAATAAACTGAACAGTGCACATATTTAGGTGACTGAGTACACTTTAATCCCTTTTCAATTTTGCCATCGGGTCAAATTTTAAAGGTATACTCCCTCATTTTATCACCATCTCCAAAATAAACAATTTTACCAATTTCGTTAGATAATATATAATCATACCTAAATCCATTGTAAATTTTCAGAAAAAGTTTCAGTTTAACGTATTTTTTTAATGAAAATAAAATATCGAAACTGAAAATGTAAATGAACACTATCGTCGGCCAATAGGAAAGTTGTTACCACGCCTTACCGTCATATGACGATACCTAGGTATTTTTCTGATTCGTGCACGTGCTAGTGACGTCAGAGCAAATTAATTCTATCCAATAAGACAATTTCGGTCGCGGTCCGCGACTGTAAAAAATTTATTTTATTTCTTATTTTGAAATTACTTTTCACAAAAATTTCTTCTAATTTCTATTGTCAAATGTACAAATGGGTCATTTCGGAGTTACTGTGACAATATTTCATGGAAACGTTTTTGTAATCATAAACAAGGGCGTAAATCTTTAAAGGAAAGAATTTGATCCTCAAACAGCCAATTTTTGCATATGTTTAAGAAGCGTTTCATCGCCCAAGGCAGCAAAGAAAGTCAACACCGCATCGCAAAGGTCTCCAGTAATTAGTACAGTATTAGTATTTTTTTTACCTTACATTAAGTAATTCCGATTTTGTGCTAATCCGAGTCTTCTCTGGCGTCATGGTGGATATTCTTTATTTTGACACTAACAAGCCATGTCGATTAGTATTATCAATTTTGATTAACTTTGTTAATATTAGCAGTGGTAGTAAACATCTGCTAATTCACTCTCTATGAAAACACATGTCGTGTTATCTCAGATACAAATCTAGCGATTTCTCAACGTATGTTTTGTAAAATTGAGATAAATTACCTCAGAATTACTATTACTTATTACAGGTCTAAAATTTACAAATGATAGCACGTCTAATACTTAATTAATGCAAAATTTTATTGGGCAGTTTGAAGTAGACTGGGATGTATCTTTATGCCTTTGATCGTTTGAAGATTACAGTTTCTTTGATGTTTTCAGTAACTCACTGTGTAATTGAGATTTTTTATTCAAGATCTATTTTCTTCGGGTAGTAAATATGATTGAAACACTTGACCTCCAACAGATTTCCTAATCTAGATATCTACAATAACTATTGACTTTGGTTGTGATTATTTGAAGAGTCGGATGTAAATTTCTTATGACATAATTATGCAAGAATTCATTTTAAAGAAAGCCTTGAATTATTATTTTTATGGTTACTTAATCTTGGGTGTGGAAAAAGTCTTGCGAAAAGGTATGAGAATCATCCCTCGCTTTTGCGTGATATTTCAATAGATTCTTCATGCGAATGGAGAAAGGCTCCGATCAGACTGCGCGAAGGCCAGGCTGATCTGAGTCTTTGCCGTTCGCACTTTCCGTAGTATAGTTGAAATTATATACTCCGCGATTTCAGAATAGTTTCTGAATGAACACTTTTATCAATAAAATGTTTGAAACAATCTCATCACCAAACAAAATACGCACATGTACTTTTCATATTTTTAGACAGAGCAGTGTCTGGAAAGTCACGTGCTACTTGTGAATGACAAGGTTATTTTTGGGTTTTTGTAAAACCACTAACGATTGGCTAAAGCTTTTGTTTCATCTACCCGTTACTTGTCTGGGTTGACGTACGCTAGCGGTAAAATAACACACGTCACATCAAGCAAACTCGATGCGATCTACATGGCAAAATAAAGAGTATTTCTTCCGCAGGCTTATTTTGATTCCAGTAAATGCCATGTTTTAATTTTCCCCATCGTAATTCACTGCAACTCTTAATTTGCCATAGCAACCAAATGAAAGCTGATTTTCATTAAAAAAAAAAAAACACAAATTTTCAATTCCCAAGCCCAAGGATACTGAAGATGAAATCTGAGCCCAATATGCCTATAGACCTTGAGCTGACCATAGACCCCGCTCCCCCCCAGGGTGAATTTTGGACACTATAATTTTCTGAAACTACATTATATACGAAACAAAATGACACATATTAGCCCTCTGTACGTTGGGGCATTAACGTGTAACGTCAACGTTACTTACACTACCCAAATTTACATATTCATGTTATAATAGAAAATACACATTGGTATACACATGTTAGTATTCGCCCTAAATAATGTTGGGTTTTGTCTGCTAGTACATAAATCGCTGTTTCAAGGTAATTGACATTGTCAACGATAAGTTGACTAACCCGTATAACGTAGTTTACGTTGTATTTGACGTTTTTCCCCTTCAGTGTCTAAATACATGTAATATAAGGAGAAAATTGTAAGAATGAAGTGAAGAGAAAAGTAATTGTCATATATATGACTGTTTCAATAGTCTAGTATAAAACTAAAAAAAAAAAAAAAAATCCTTACAAAACTCATCAGCAGTCACGATAAATATGTAACGTATATAACCACAACAAAAATTCGGGAAAAAAAACAAAAAAAACAGACTAAATCTCTGAATTGGTGGACTGAAGTTTATACGTGCTCCATCAATCTTCTTTGATTCATGCACAGCTTAGATAAGTTAGGCAGCAGTTAGCAGTGGATATATTAAATGTGGACAGAAACTTATTTTTGAAGAATTTAACCTACAAAATGATGAGAAAAGCTAAGAAAGCCAACAACAGCTGCATTTCATTTTTAATATTATCTATATTATCTCTTAAGTAGACACTGTTGGATATGTAAATATGAAGAAACGCCCGTTTTATAAGTCCTCAAACTATAGAAAAATCATTGGATAGTGTATATTTAAAATCAATCTAACAGTAATGTTACGTTACATAATTGTAATATGTCGGGAGATAAGATTTGTGAGTCATCTGTTATCAAAAATTTAGTTCCCGGGCAATATGAATTATTCATTGGTCGTCAGATGGCAATTTAGCTCTTTGAAATACACAAAAAACTCAGCAAGACGCACATAGATTGTTATAACTGAAGCATTTCGACCTTGCCTTCAATTCAGTTTCACTTAAAAGTGACTTCATAAAGATGATTTTTTTTAAATTTTATACATAGAATGAAATAAGTAAGAGTTGATATATGCTACAACTGATTAATATTTAGGTTCTCGTCATGATGGGGATAAAACCAATTTCGCGACCTGTGCTGTTGGCTGAGCCATTCAATTATCCTACATACAAAAATGCAACTGTGACTGTCAGCCGAGGCAATCAAAAGCAGTACCAACTCTCCCAACAGGGATAAAAACCATTTTCTATGCTGTCAGTCGAATCGTCATCTACCAAAATTGCTCAAACAGTTCCGCTCCGCTGAACAATATGGCCGCCATAGCTAAAAATAGAAAAACCTTTAAACGACTTCTTCTCCAAAACTGCTGGGCCGATTTTGAAATAATTTCACAATAATGTTCCTTAGGAGACCCTCTACCAAAATTGGTCAAACGGTTCCGCTCCGCTGTACAATATGGCCGCCATAGCTAAAAATAGAAAAACCTTTAAACGACTTCTCCTCCAAAACTGCTGGGCCGATTTTGAAATAATTTCACAGAAATGTTCCTTAGGAGACCCTCTACCAAAATTGCTCAAACATAGCATTTATAGATTGCTACAGTATCGCTAGTAACTGCCCGTGTCTCTTTTTCTGTATTACACGTTTCTGATACTATTCTCCCAAACTCCTGGTTGACACATTATTGTTAAATACATAAATAAGCTATATAAAGCAATGTATTGTCACTACCATTAATTATTTTCAAAAGTTTGTTTCTTAACTGTAACTCAGCAATGTTGTTTCCCTTGGTAACGTAAAATATACAATAGTCTTACAAAAGTAAGAATACGCTGCCAGCAAATATCTACATTAGCTTTGATGCAGAACTGTATTTGGCTTAAGTCTTCAAACTTCAGGTTTACTGTTCTGCTTTATAGTTTTTTCAGTGTGCACGTAAAAACTATACCAAATCCTGTCAAAAAACAAGGTGGTACTACATTTGCATTGTTAATTACTGATTATTTTATAATTTTATACTAAACACGTCAAAAGGGCTTAGCTTTTAATGTTATCATACTGATTGTATATCATTTTATTCGAGCCCTATATGCAAAATCTATGCTGGCTTAGCTGCGACTTTATCTTTTCTGGTGTGGTATTTTGTTTATTTTTTTTTTCAAGTTGTATACAACCAAATTAAACGTATGTTACTGTCTTTAGAACTCAAATGTACAAATTGTACAAGAAACAAACTGGGCAACGCCATTATGAAATACTTTTATCTTTGATATAATAACAAAGTTGCCAGCAAAAAACCCGTTTTACGTGTACAGAATATGTCAATGCCCTTAACATTACAATTTGTAGTATACTGGTTTTAATCACGTATAAAACACACCTCATGAATCCCTAAGAGTAATAACTGAGAGAAGTGTTGCTAGGTCCAAGTACACAGTATATCATAAGAACACCTAGACTTATATATGTTATTGTTTTTTATGTGACAGTGGGAAAAAACCTGATTAATGGTATTATAATGAAATATTTTAAATGTTAATGTTATTTACGTTACTTCTAGTAATGACTTATCATAGAAAATAAACCAGAATGCATTTTTTCTTTTATATTTAAAGATTCTTTCATGAAGAAACTGCTATCAACGAAAATAAAATGATTCTATCATCAAATTATGTGAGTTTAACAAAATAGCCCTCGGTAACGTATATAATCGATCATTATGGCCGACTAAAATGCGTTCAAAATATTGTGGAACTGTTCCTTGCTGTTTAGATAGGCTGGCATATTCAATATTACCTTTTCCTGTTGTTTTTTAATTCATACAGTGTATTTCAAGCACTTGAATTATACAGAAAGTGATAATTGTAATATGGAACATTTATAACGGGGTACTGTGTTAAACATCCTATTTCTCCCAAAGTAGACAAGATAGGATAATAATTTTTGCAGATCTGAAAAGATCAATAAATTGTCTTTAATACAGTAACAAAGATATGGTCTAATAATAAAGGAGTAACTTACAAAAAGAAAGTATTTTGGATAGAAATAGCAATTTTAATGGAGTGTATAGACAAATGTCACGTATATGACACCATGTGAGCTAAAGTGACCTGTCAAACATCATAACTTTTAGCTACTGGATTGTTCTATTAGACTCCACTATAACTTTAAACATAGGAAAGTGATTTCTATTTTTTTATAATTTTTTATTATTTTTATTTTATGTTTATTTTTTTAATGGGTAACGTTTGTAACAGGCTGTTACAGCTTAACGCCCCACTCGCCAGAGGGCTAACATGCTGCAAAATACTTCTAAGATGCTGGGCTTTAAGAAAAGTATGGTCTAGAAAATTCCCCCTGGGGGGGTAAACCATTTCTGGCTCATGGCCTACTAGTGGCTTCTGACAAAAGAGATAATTTTTGTAAGTATTTTTTTCCCTTTTTTGCTTTATGGCTTCCATGACAACCAATAAAATTAGCAGCGGACCAAAAACATATAGATGAAAGTTATTTATCTGAAAATGCTTTCAGATAAATAATGATCCAACATTTTGACATTTCTGTATGTACAATTATTATTTGGCTATAAGACGGGGCTTTTTCCAAAACGACCTCGAACATGAGCTGCAACAAGAGAAAGGAAGGTTTCTATAAAAGTTTTGTCAACATATCTGCAATGGCTGGGCAGTAAATGCCATTTTCAATTTTCTCCATTGTAAGTCATGCAACTCTAAGTTGCTATAGCAACCAAACTAAAAAGGCAAATATTCATAAAAAACACAAACTTTCAATCTCCCAGCCTAAGGATACTACAGATGAAATCTGGGCCTTATCGGGACAGGGGCTTTTGAGAAGATAATTTTTTAAGTATATTTTTTCCATTTTTTTGCATTTTGGTTTCCATGGCAACCAATAAAAGGGGCAGTGGGCCAAAAACATACAGCTGATAGAAGACTTCTCACGAAACATTTCTATAAAATTTTTGTCAACATATCTGCAATGGCTGGGCAGTAAATGTCATTTTTCAATTTTCCCCATTGTAAGTCAATGCAACTCTAAGTTGCCATAGCAACCAAACTAAAGTGCGGATTTTCATAAAAAACACAACCTTTCAATCCCCCAGCCTAAGGATACTACAGGTGAAATCTGGGCCTTATCGGCCTAGTGGCTTCAGAGGAGGTAATTTCTTAAGTACTTTTTTTTCCACTTTTTGCATTTTGGTTTCCATGGCAACTGATAAAAGGAGCAGTGGGCCAAAGAAACATACAGCTGATAGAAGACTTCTCAAGAAACATTTCTATAAAAGTTTTGTCAACATATCTGCAATGGCTTGGCAGAAAATGCCATTTTTCAATTTTCCCCATTATAAGTCTATGGGAACTCTAAGTTGCCATAGCAACCAAACTAAAGGGCCGATTCTCATAAAACCCCCCATAAAATTTCAATCTCCAAGCCCAAAGATGCTACAGATGAAACTTGGGTCCAATGGGCCCACTGACTTCAGAGGAGATGTTGTTTGAAAGTGTTGACGGGCGACGACAGTCAACTGCCTATCCTATAAGCTCCTCTGGAGCCTTAGGCTCTGGTGAGCTAAAAATGCCGCTGCATCTAATCAGAACTTTCTTGAAGTGGTTCTAATAAGGAGCCACAGCATGTGCTTCATGAAAAAATTAGAGTTATCGTCATGATACTATCTTTATCAATTATCTAATTGATCCTTATAAATGCCCTCACTCAAATCAACACCTCTCTCTTTTCATCCAAAAATAATTGTATATAACCTAACAAAGTTGCATAATTCCAAGCGTAAAATCTACAGAATATACTGTAGTCTATACATGGCCATATTCCACTATGTATTACAAAGGGCAGCCCTTTTTACTACAAGGTTAAAGATCATTTATAGCATTTAGTGTGGTGTGTTTTGGTGTCAGGTTCTAATCAACACAATCTTTTTGTCAAATGTAACACCCCATATTTAAAAGGATTAAAATGATACTATCCTAATGTGAATCTATCCAACCCCAACACTAATTTGTCTTAACTGGCCTCTTACCTTGTGGAACAGGGAAGACCAACTCTGTCAGTGATAAGCTGTATCTTTCTAACAGCTGGAACAACTCATACTCTGCCAGGTTACTATCTCCAAGTCTGAAATGGAGATGTGACTAAAATATGGAGTCTGTTGCATTTAGGAAGAACAATTATCAAGTCTAACACTGTTAACTCTAAAAATAGCCAAAAATGAAAACAGTTGAAATTGCAATCAGCCTAGATCCAGATAAGCCACCTCATATGGATCTACACTGTTTACCCTTTAACCTTTGAATTCTTTGCAGTATCATATAGCTTGGACAAAACATTTTTTTAAATTTTGCTGATGTAAATTTTGTCGTCAAATTCTTTCTTATAAGAGTTTACCCCATTGATAAAGGAGGTAAACAATAAGAATGACTGAGTTGCTTACCTTGAAAGTGTACCCATTCCTCTGAAAACCAAGTGACCATGAGCCATACAAAGCTTTAATGTTTGCAGGGACACAAATCCATATGTTGGTCAGAGCATGCACATTTTACGTACAGTACCCATGGACAGGTTCAGGTATAAAGATGAATGGATAGATGGATCGATGGCTTGCGATCCATCCATCTATCTTGCTTTCAAGAGAATTTCAGTCATATCAGGTGGATGGGATGGTGAGTATGAAAGGCTCTGTGAAATGAAAGGCCACTTAATTTGACACGGAGGTTCACCTTCCGCAGGACTAGAGCCTGTGACCCCATGGTCCGAAGTTGAGAGTGTTAGCCACTCGCTAACGCAGATGCTTCTTCGTCATGAAGAAGCTCAAGTTCTGCTGCGTTTACGTGATTCTAGAAATGCTTTCTGGCATGTTTATTTCAGAACGGTACAAAATATGACAATACATTCCAAAAAAATGTTTAGGCAATTCTGTATGTACCATATTTTTTCGGCTATAAGATGGTTATTTTCTCTTTCCGAAATGACACCGAATATATAAATCAGTCATGTGAATTCATTATAAGATGGTATTATTCCTTCAAAAACAACCCAAAAAATCTAGATCCATCCTGTTAGATGGATCTACTAGGGTCATCTGATAAATAATGAGAGTTGCTTGATTTCTAAAATATGATCAAATGTACTTACATTTTGTGTTCACATTCCCTCAATATAATCTCCTGCCGATTCAATCGTTGACTGCCATCTCCGTGGTAATTTCTTAACACCCATTTCTAGGCAACACTTGTTTATGTCCCCCACAACTGCGTTCACGGCTCTATATAACGCATTCAAATTGTCATAGCGTATTCCTCAAAGTAGTTCCTTCAATTTCGGAAACAAATCATAGTCAGGTGGGCTCAAGTCTGGACTATAAGACGGGTGTTTTACAACTTCCAAGTGGTGCTCCCCGAATACAGCCTTTACTATAGCAGCATTGTGTGGCGTGGCGTTGTCGTGAAGAATTAACGGCGGCACCCTTAGTAATTCCAGGCGCTTGCGGCATATTGCTGGACGCAGAATTTTCCTCAAATATGACTCGTAATATTCTTTATTCACTGTTGTACCATCTGGAACTCGATGTGTGGTAAGAACTCCTTCAGCATCGTAAGCATATATCATCAACATTTTTGGATTGTTCATGCTTCTTCAGAATTTTACCGGTCTTAATGAATTTGGAGTGTGCCATTCGGCACTTTGGCGCTTTAACTTCGATTCAAAGGAACTAATCCAAGTTTTGTCTATTGCTACAATATGTTTCATCTTGTTTTCACCCTCCATCATATATCTGTGTAAATGTTCAGAGCATATTTCCACCTGTTGTTGTTATTCAGTTTTTGGCACAAAGTGCAGGACCTACCTAGCCGCTATCTTTCTCATGCCTAGCTGCTCAGTCAAAATAGTGTGAAAGGAGCTACGACTTATACCAGTTTCATGGGCAATCTTTTCACAAGTGAATCGTCTTTTTTAAGAACCTGAGCTACAATCTCTGTGTTTTCTTCATTTGTAAACGAAATTGGCCTACCATGTGAGTACTTTTGTGATGCCTTGGATCTACTGTTAGTGAATTTTTGCACCCAACTGCAAACTGTGCTAAATCCAATGTCACATGTTGGGTCAACTTCTTGAAGTGCAGCTGAATCTCAGTCACCTTCTTTCTGCGCAAACTTTCAATCTTAATATACAGCAAAATTCCTTCATGTTTAAGCGCAAACGCACTTTCTGCCATGATGTTTCTTAAATGACGTCATGTCGCGTGACATGATGTCACGACGTCCATTTTCCCGTGCACTTACGCAGGAAGGATTGAACTTCAATTATGTGAAGTTTCATGATGCTATGTGCATCCAGTCAAAAAATATTAAACAACTCTATTTATTAGATGACCCTCGTAAATTAGTTAGATTGTTTTGGAGGGGTAAAAAGGGTGTAAAAACCCTGTACTAGCCAAAAAAGAATATGGTAACTTTATACTCACAGACAGGGTAAAGCTTCTACATCACATGAAGATCTGGCAAATACTTCATCTGCACTGGGCTGATCTGTTGGTGTTCTTGCTACATCATTTCCTCTGAGACTCCACAACATATGACACAGCAGACGGCTTTGTTGACTCTGTAGAATAGTCAGAAACTGTAAATTCATGCATCTGGCAGCAAACAACCTCAATCCAGGTGAGATGACAATCTCATCAGGATCTCAACTGTTTGTGCATTATTTTTTGTTTATTTTGTTTTTTCAATTGAATGATTCCGTTTCTAAATAATGTAGATGCCAGAAATTTAATTCATGTCACAGCAGAGACAAGCAAGTGATAGGGTACTGGAATAGACAGGTCTGAGTAAACAGTGCAGACCCAGGCCAGACTTCTCCAAAAGGAGTCTACATAGTCTGCGCTTCCATCTGCATCCGTTGGACACATTACTGCATTGTAAAACCAAACCGTTTCACTTTTAGGACAATTTCAGTAATTATTATACATGTAGGTGTCCCATTTTAAGAAGTTTGCCCAACCAAGGTTGGTGTTTTTTTTCCATTTCCTCCACCTGTAAGACAAAAAGAAGGCCAACAGCTGACCCTTAGAGAACACAATAAGAAAGTTAACCTTTTATTGAACTTAAGCCACAGCTGTGACAAGCTGTAAACTTGCCTCTGTGCCTCGATAGCAAAGAGGTAGGGGAGAGTCGGGTAACTTCGGATGGCGGGTAAATTCGGACAGTGACATTGTTTCCTTTATATGTCAGTTGTGAAACAGTGAAAATCCTGATGAGACGGCTCATTATGAGCCGTCTCATCTGGATTTTCACTGTTTGCCATGATATGTCCAAATTTACCCGCCTGTCCGAAGTTACCCGACTCTCCCCTATGTTCCTGCCTGTCTGTCACTGCTGCAGCCTGAGTTCCATATGGAAGCATCAACATGTACATGCCACTGACAGTGAGTTTCGACGTTTGTTGAGCTTTCTGTGTAAACTGAAGTAAAATAACCATCTTACCTGGAGCTCTGTAAATAAAGTTCAAAAGTTGAATTTTCACTTGTGGCTTTGTGAAAATACTTCTTGTGGTGTCATTTTGGAGAAATATTATTCACTCTCACACAGAAATCAAGCTCTTAAGTTGCATGGATACATTGCCTGTTTTTGGATACATTGCCCTTTTTTTTTTTTTTTGATTATCTTCACAACTTTTATGACTTTCTATTTGCTTCTCTGGATGATGTAAACCTTTAAAAATAGGGTCTATGCACAAAGGAAAGAGGAGCAAATTATTTCCTTTCAGATGTGACTCCCATTGACAAGGGAGGTAAAAATGATAGAGCTGCTTCCCCAAGAAGTGTATCCATTCACCTTAAATATCTTACCTGACAGTTAACATATTCCTTGGCAACATTGTTGGCTTTCACCTTGGAGTCTTTGTGTAGAAATAACATCAAATGTTTACTGAGTATTTCTTTGGTCTGGAAGAGATTGAAAACTCATCACTTTACTAGTACATATGTATTCCGTATACAATTTTTTTCTAAACAATATATTAAGAGCTGGGTATTGCCAGAAAAAATGTATCACGATACTATCACGATACCAGACAGGTGATACGATACAGTATCGTGATACTTCATTTGTATAAATTTGCTTTGCTTTAAGTAAATAAGATTTTTGTGGTAATAAATTGTTCTCTAGATGAAAATAACAGTTACCTATTCAGTACAATTAATTTAAATGCCGATCCGCCATGTTCAAGTTCTGGTTCAGCATCCATTTTTATGTTTACAACAAAACAGTAGCGACTGCTGATTCCGTGTAAACGACCATTCCCATTGCTATTTTATTCCAAATATAATACACTTTTGAAATCCCCCCCCCCTCTCCCCCCCCCCCCGTACCTATACCCGTTATCACGTTATCACAATGTGTTATTCAATTATATGCTGTCATTTTCAGGGGGTCAACGCAAAGTTAAAAGTACCTGATGACAGTATTTAAAAAAAATGTATTTTGACAGCGATTATTTTCATACTGTGTTTGATAATTACATGGATTAGATTTATAGAACATAAGAAATAGTTAACCAGTTAATTACTTATTACTGTCCCGGTAAGCTAATTCTGTGACAAACAGGTAGGCCTAATTTTTCAATTACACGGCGCGTGGTGTCGGCAAGGTTTACTTTTCTTTGATCTGCAATGTCTACAACTAGCTGCCGAGAATGATGAAACAATTTTCTCACATAATATGTACTTGGTGTTGGTTTGCATAAGAATACGCAGAATTCAGAGTATAAATATTTAGATGTTTCCAAGGACCCTGTCAAGTGCATTAAAATAGACTACTGACGCATGACAACTCTTAAGATATTTCAACATGTTGGCAGTCTACCGCATGTTCAAGTTCGGTAAAACGATATGTTAATTTTGTAAACGTTTACCACACATACACCAACCGTTTATCTGTGTAAACATAGAAGCCTTAGGTGTAAGCGGCGCTATTCAGATGAAAGCGGTGCAGTAAATGCATCGCTTATGTAAATTTGGATGTTTACTGACACTTGGGGTAAATGTATCACCAAGTATCGATACCTGGAGTTGGTATGGTGATACAGTATTGCCAGCAAAATTATCTTGTTTTTCTGCACATCATTTGATGATGCTTTATAATTGTATAAAATTTCATGAAAATATCTTTAATTAAAGCAAATAGTACTATTTTCAATGTTCAAAAGGCATAACTAAAAAAAATCAAGAGTAACTGTCTTGTTTCGTTCACATATATGTAAAGTTTCATGAAAATATCTCTAAAAGTTTTTAAGATACAGAGCATATGGATCTTGTTCTCTGCACATCGCCTGATGATGCTTCATATTTGTATAAAGTTTGATGAAAATATCTTTAACACTTTAAAGTTATAGAACAAATATGATCTCCATACTAAAATTTACAAAGGGGCATAATGCCATAAAAAGTCTAGATGGAGTTACAGCTCTTGCTCATTGCACATTGTCTGATGTTTTATAATTGTACCAAGTTTCACGAAAATAACTCATGTAGTTTCAGAGTTATGGAGCAAACACAATTTCCATACTAAAATTTTCAAAGGGATGTAATTCTGTAGAAAATGTAAGCCGAATCTCCGTTCCTTTTTTCTGCCCATCAAGTCATGATACTTTATATTTGTACCAAGTTTTGCGAAAATATTTCATACAGTTTCAGAGTTATGGAGCCGACACAATTTCCATACTAAAATTTACAGAGGTGCATAATTCCCTTAAAAATGTAGGTGGAGTTATGGTTCTTGTTCTCTGCACATCTTCTGATGATGCTCTATATTTGTACTAAGTTTCATGAAAATAAATAGTTTTAGAGTTATGAAGCAGACACAATTTCTATACTAAAATTTACAAAGGGGCATAATTCTGTAAAAAATGTAGGTGGAGTTATGGGTCTTGCTCTCTGCACATAACCTGATGATGCTTTATATTTGTACCAAGTTTTGTGAAATTATCTCAATTGGTTACAGAGTTATTGAGCGGCCACTATTTCCATACTAAAATTTTCAAAGGGGCAAACTTTTGTAAAAATGTAGGTGGAGTTACAGTTCTTGTTCTCTGCACATTCTCTGTTCATGCTCTTTATTTGTACTAAATTTCATGAAAATATCTAATATAGTTTTAGAGTTATGGAGCGGACACGATTTCCATACTAAAATTTACAAAGGGGCATAATTCCATTAAAAAGTGTAAGTGGAGATACAGGTCTTGCTCTCTGCATGTCGTCTGATAATGCTTTATATTTGTACCAAGTTTTGTGAAATTACCTCAATTGGTTACAGAGTTACTGAGCGGACACGATTTCCATACTAAAATTTTCAAAGGGGCATAATTCCGTAAAAAATGTAGGTAGAGTTACAGTTTTTGTTCTCTGTACATCCTCTGATCATGCTTTACATTTGTACTAAGTTTTATGAAAATATCTCATACAGTTTTAGAGTTATGGAGCCAAATGATTTCCATACTAAAATTTTCAAATGAGAAATGTAGGTGGAGATACAGGTCTTGCTCTCTGCACGTTGTCTGATGATGCTTTATATTTGTACCAAGTTTCGTGAAATTATCTCAATCGGTTACAGAGTTATTGAGTAGACACGATTTCCATACTAAAATTTTCAAAGGGGCATAATTCAGTAAAGAATTTTAGGCATAGTTATGGGTCTTGCTCTCTGCACGTCGTCTAATGATGCTTTATATTTGTACCAAGTTTCGTGAAATTATCTCAATCGGTTACAGAGTTATTGAGTAGACACGATTTCCATACTAAAATTTTCAAAGGGGCATAATTCAGTAAAGAATTTTAGGCATAGTTATGGGTCTTGCTCTCTGCACGTCGTCTAATGATGCTTTATATTTGTACCAAGTTTCGTGAAATCTCCAATGGTTACAGAGTTATTATTATTAAGCAGACTGATGGAGAGACGGATGGATGGACAGACAGACAGACGACCAAGGCAAAAACAACATGTCTCCAACCCCTTCCGGGGGAGACATAATGAGCAACATCTTATGCACATATGAGCTGTTGCAAGACAGTACAACTCACTGAAATTGGTGCTTGCCCATCGTAAGTACCAAAGTCTAAGCATGAGAAGTTGGTCTTTGCTAGGTATCAAGTATATTCATCAAAGGGCTACAGAGAATGGTCCTATGCAACTCAAACAAAATGTTTGATCTTCAGTGGGACACCAAGTCACATGAAATAGTGATTTCTGGTCCTTTGGAATAATTGGGCTCATTATGAGCCAGTGTAAAAATACAGTTTTGCTCAAACCAGTGCTTGGGGGGCATGGGCAGTATTGCAACATTTCATAAAGCACATGAACAGACTAAATTATACCAAGTCCGCTAGTTTGGTTTCTCTGGTGAGTTATTTGCTTTCGGATGATCTTTCTTCAAAACTGATTTTAAGCTGGAATACACATATGAGCCGTGACACGAGAAAACCAACAATGTGCGCCTAGCACAGATTCAGATCAACCTGGGCATCTGCCCAGTCTGATTAGACTCTTGACTTAGCGCTTAAAGAGTAGCTGAGGGTCTAAGTTACCTTCATGCGGACAGCGAAGACTCTGATCTGACTGGACGGATGCCCAGGCTGATCTGAGTCTGCGCTGGGCGCACAGCCACTTTGTTGGTTTTCTCGTGTTGCGGCTCACATATGATTTTATTATATACCCATGTGAGTTGTTTTGCAAAACAGTTAATGATTTTTTTTTCCAAATTTTGATGCCTTTCTGGAATATTGAATTCCATATTTAACCCTATTGCACTCATAACGGCCAAAACTCTATGGAGTTTTGGCTGTTATGAATGCAACAGGGTTAAGAGATGGATAGATGGATGGTTTTCAGTTTTACAGCCTTTTCTTCAAAATTTCAGCCATACTGAGCTGATGAAAGGATGATAACGAAAGGGTTGTGTGCAGGGAAACCCTGTTTCCGTTTGGAAAAAATTCTGCCTACAACAGGATTTGAACTTGGACTGTTAGCTTAGTAGCTCAGGGCTTAGCAAACTGGGCTACCTTGGCACCACATTAAAGGGTCAGCAAATGATGCAACGATGTTTTGTATATTCAATTTTGCCTATCTGGCATCGACCTGCAAAGAAATAAGATAATGACTAGCTCAATTTTCATATTTAACCAATGTTAGAACTCACCAAGTTAAGTAGTTTCTCAGACATTTCAGTGACAGCAGTGGCATGAAGGAACGGTGGTACTGACCCCAGGACATTGTCTGGTTTGTTAGTATACCCACTGATAGCGGACCCACTGTCATGTCTGAAAAGAAACAGAGAGTGCATGTTAAAAGGGAAGGTATGTAATGTATGGTGTTGTTTCACATGGTTTTGTTCTTTTTTTTTTATATGCATAATTTTCTATGGTATGTAAATCTAGAACTCTGCAAGGACATGCATTAGATACTTTCCAGAACCAAACACAAGAAAATGAGTATTGACAATACTGTAAGCATGAAAGCAAAGCTGCATCAGCACATCAATATCCTTACTGATGCTGAACCACAGCTGTCAATAAAAATAGGATCTTACATGAGTGCTCATGTATTATTGAATTTATTAAACGAGTTGGGGAAAAAGATAAGAAGCGAGGCTCTGTCGAGAATCTTATCGTTTTCACCAACGAGTTTAATAAATTCAATAATACAGGAGCACGAATGCAAGATTCTGTTTATCATATGACACTAAAATTGCATTTTATTAGCAAATTTTGCACTAAAACGTCGCGATTTTGCCCTTACAAAACGAGACGCTTTATGGACGTCAATGCATAATGTTACGACATAATTTGCATATTTAATCCACTAATGGATTATCGTTTTTAATGCATGGCTTTATTACACTCTCAGATGCGACGTCATATGATAAAAGATGTTAAAACTATCAGTAGTTGTTAATTGGCAAGACCTTTTTTTGATATTTTTGCTGACAAATAGTGGATAGCTTTTTCACTGTATCTGATGCAATACTTGTACAGTATGATTATCTCTGGTTTCTATCGCCAGATATTGTCAGGGTCACTGATGAGGCTTGAGAAGCCGAAATTTTGAAGTATGGCCCATGTTCCTTATTTTGAATGTGTTCTCTGCTCTTGAAGGAACTCTTTAAGATTTTAATTTGACTTCACTGCAGCTGGTGTTGTGCAGTGTGGTGGCCTTAAAGCATCTCCCCGTACATCATCCATAGTGCAGGTTATATTTTATTTTTATCCTCTGGCATCAGCGGTTATATTCTGCGAACTCAGAAGTAATTGCTTGGTTTGGACTTATACTCTGAGCCCTTTGGACCCTTTTAGATATTAATCAGTCTTTGAATGGACTGCTTTATTAAAACTAGAGCAAGTGAGAAGGGGCTCACATATACCCCCGACCAGTGCCACCGCCTAATGACACAAAAGTTTGATGCAAAAATGTTATAAACAAACAAATTCAAAGTCTGTGACCTTGACCTTAGGTCAGCAGCAGCATCCATATAATGTAAACTTGTATAAGATAAAATTAGTCATGCATCACCAGATTCCATTTAAATATATTAGAACAAGCAAAAAAAAAAAAAAAAGGCTGAGTCCTAGTTATTGACCCCTGACCCCACCCATGAGCCTGACCCAGAAGTCCCTGTCAAAAGTAATGCTGACCCAGAAGTCCCTAGCTGACCCAGAAGTCCCTATCAACAGTAATGCTATACAGTTATCATGAATAAAATATGGAAGATATTTGCGATGCAGTTACAGAGATATGAGCAATCTAAAAGGTTTAACGCAAAACTTTGACATAATGAAAATGCCTAAGTCCTAATTATTGACCCTTGGCCCCACCCAGGAGCCTGACCCTGGGGCATTGACTCTTCACATCAAAGGCAATGCTTAAGAGATATCATGAACTAAATATGAAAAGAATCTGACATATGGTTAAAGAAATATGAACAATTAAAAAAGGTTTAATGCAAAACTTTGACATAATGGAAATGCCTATGTCCTAATTATTGACCCCTGACCTCCACCCAGGGGCCTGACCCAGGGGTCTAGATATATCAAATCAATGGTTATGCTATAGAGATATAATGAACCACATATGAAGAGAATCTGATATAAGGGTACAGAAATATGAGCAATTACAAAGGTTTAATGCAAAACTTTGACGTAAAGTTGACAAAACGGCCCGACGGCCGGAAGGACGGACGAACAGATGGAATTCGTATGTCGGGGGTATAATATGAAATTACAGTATGTTTTTCTAAAATTATGAAATTACAGTATGCTTTTCTCTGGTTTTCGACACCAGATATTGTCAGAGTCACTACTGAGGCTCCAGTAGCCTTATTTTGAATGTGTTCTCTGCTCTTGAAGGAACTCTTTAAGACTTTAATTGTAACAACATTTAACCAATCAACAAGTTTAAATGTTTGTTAAAAATGGCTTGAACAAGTGGGCCTAAGCTTTTATGCATTGACTTATATAACTGGATGCTATCTAAAGGTTTCTGATTTTGATGTTCAGCTAAAAAGATCACCAAAGTTAAGAGAAGAGCTTAACCAGACTGCAGCAGAGGTGCACAATTGCAAATTTTACCTGGATATAGAATTATGTATTTTTGCCATTGTAAGAAAATGTTCTTCTTCTGTATTGGTACTGCCTCTGGAACTCTGAAAGAAATTCTAATGCTATATAAGGTAATTCTTCTAATAAACATCCCAGGTAAGTTGCAATTCGTAAGTTCTATTTATAAATGGCATTCTTGAGATAAAATCTAGAAAACTAATAACAAATTTTGCTGGCCCAAAAGCCATCCTAGTGAAATTTAGCCACTTTTACTGAAAAAGCTATGGTATTTACAATATTTCTTCAAATGAATGCTCCCATTTTAATAAATGCCCCAATTATTAGAATGGGAGTATTTATTTGAAGAAATATTGTAAATACCATATTAAACTGTATTGAAGATACATCAGACTTTTAACAATGTAACATTCAAGAAGTTTGATGTAAATACCATAAAACATCTTTTTGAGGCGGGTCTGATCTTGGTCTGTTCTGTTTGCTCAGACCTATCTGTCCCAATATTTAGAATTTTCATGGTTCTTGAAAATGGCTGTCTACGTGTCTCAGCATGGGAAAAGCCACTTTTGCAAACAGCTAAGGATCCTCTTCACCACTGCTTTAAATCTATATTTCCAGCTACCATTTTTCTCCTCCCTCCCCCTACGCACACCTCCACTCGTGGTACAATAAAATCACACATCAAAAATATACCTTTTCTTCATCCAGGACCAACTGCCTATAGGCCCTCTTCACCATTTCCTGTGAGAATCTACGAGTCTTTTCAAGTTGCATCCATCGTAGGTGGCGTCTCAAAGTATCCCACAAGTCCTCACCAACTTTACCTTTCTTCTGGTTCCGCTCTTTGGCTGTTTTGGTGCCAATATTAACACTGTGAATAGTGGAATATGATACCCTGGCTAGTCTCTCTCCTTCAGAGGTCTACAAAAAAAAAAAGAAAAAAAAATCAAGATTCAGGTTACGGTAAGTTTTGATAAGTACACTGTGACACCTCATTAGAACAGTCTCAACAAGGCAGTTCCAATAATAGTTATAGCCAATAAACTGGAATGTTTGGCTTCTTCCAGGTATCACCCATGTGGGCAACCAGGAATAAATAAAATCAGTTACATGATCAACCTACTGCAAATCTGTTACAAGCTCAACCTCCTATCAACTGACTTGATGTGACATTAAGTTATGTTTGAATGGCCAGAGTTATGTTTTGCAAATGAAAATAAACCTATGTATTTATATCAAAGGCCATGCTATTTCTGTATGTTGAATGGCTGTCTCTTTTCATCACTTTGACTTAGTTTGCCAATGAAACTGAAGTTTGGCTGTTTTGTGGTAGGGTCGAGTCGGGTTACTTCGGACATGGGGGTAAATTCCGACATACCATTGTAAACAATGAAAATCCAGATGAGCTGTCTCATCAGGATTTTCACTGTTTGGCCAGTTATTTTTGTTTTCATTCCATACAAATGACATATAAAGGAAACAATGTCACTGTCTGAATTTACCTGCCGTCCGAAGTTACCCGACTCTCACCTATGTTTAACGTCCACGGTAAACAGCTATGGTCATGTCGGGACGGTCAGTTAACCTAACCACACTATTCCTGGGCAGGCTTAGACCTCCTAAGAGGTTAACCAGTACTAAATGCACTTACTTTTGCCAGTAACTGACAACTGCCCTTCTTGAATCAGCGGAAAGAGAAATGAAAGTAAGTGGCCAGACTGGGTATCAAACCGGGACATCTGGCTGTTTTGTGGTAACTGCAGCATCAGGCAACAGGAACATCAGCTGAAGTCTTGTTTTATCACTATGCCAAACTCGGCTGGATTAATTAAATTTTAAAAGTGTGAACCATGAAAACACAGTTTCAAAATTAATGAGTACATTTTAACTGTCTGCTAAAATGTTTGTGACTGTGAATGATAGCTAATGCCTTATATCACCTTTTCTTGTAAACATGAAGAATTACCTTATCCAACTGGCCTCTAAAAGTTTCTGTCATTGTGAATGGAAGTAGACGCAAAACTTCACGGTCCATCTGACGTCTCATGCTGCCATATGTCATACCTATTGTCAAAATAAGGTAGTTACATATTTATTCGGTTATAAAATTGCTAGTTTACCCTTTAATAATTCCAACTCAATTTTCTACTGCTAAGTTAGCGCAATTTGATTGGTCAAGAGCGTACGGAAAACGGCGTTTATACTTCGATAAATCCATTGAACCGGAAATCGGGAACTATTTGGACTATTTTCTCTGTGGCAGTTTCTAAAATACTTGGAATAGCTGACATTTTTAAGATAAAAATGACTGAGTTGGAATTATAAGAAATGAATTTCATTTTTGTGGATTTTATGGATGTGTAAACGCCGGCGAATCACTCACAAACTTAACATAAAGTCGTTTGGGCTTTATTCACTTTGTGAGTGATTCGCCGGCGTTTATACATCGATAAAATCCACAAAAATAAAATTCGTTCCTATAATACATAACTATCTCAGATATGTAAATCAGTCATGTGTAATTCAGCTATAGAATGTCTTTTTCTTCCAAAAAAATCCCAAAAATCTAGATCCATCTTATCAGATGGATCTAGATTCTTGGGATTGTTTTTGAAGAGAAAACCACCCCATAAAAACCCATCTTATAACTAAAGAATATTGCTTTACTTACAGTTCCATTCATCTATAAAACAGAGCCCTTTAAGATGAATGGATAAATTTCCAAGGGGGATCACTCTAGTACTGATCTCTCTTCTCACATGAGACTATTCTTAAAGGGAAGAATCTCATCCAAGAAGGAAAGCAAATTCTTTCTTTCGGGTACACCTTCATGTTTGTCCACCATTTTTGCAGAGGGAGACAAATTCTGTGACTTCCTGTTGACTTCACTTGGCAAAAAAACAATTCTTCCTTAAAGACTTGATCCAATTAAGGGAGGAGGAAATATGTAAATGACAGAGTTGCTTCCCCTGAAATATATCCATACAGCTCAAATAATTAGCCCAAGGACCAGCAGGTAGCAAATTCTTTCTTCTGAGATGATTCAAGTGAGTGAACTCGGGTTTAACGTCCCACCAACAAAGAGATCATATGGAGACGGGACCTCGGTTTAAAGTCTCATCCTAAAGACCGGTGAAGCGGGGGATCGAACTTGCGACCCCTGGATTGGTAGTCCGGAGTGTTATCCACTACGCTACAGCCGCTCCTTGAGATGATTCAAACATCATGAAAACACATATTGTTCATCTGAAATGGCCCCAGTATTACCACTTACAGTTCAAAAAATGAAAACAGTATGAGCCATCTCGTCTGGATCTACAATGTTTGCCCCCTACTCTTTGAATTCTCAAAATGATGTTGCGAGGACAAAACATTTTTTTTAAATTTTGCAGCTGTAAATTTTGCCGTCTCCTTTTCTGGCACTTTAAGGGCTGATAGTGTATCCAGTAACCTTAACAGCAAACTTCCTGGAGGAAAAAGATAATTAGAGTATAATAATCCATTATTCTAATGCACTTATGAATGTAACGCGACATCTGATTGGATAACGTCAAAATTTTGCGACAGTATATCCTACGATTAACTGTCACAAACCCGATGTCATTATGAAACGTCGCTCCTCATTGGCTGATGTTTGGTTTTACGTTGCTGAAAATGCTTGTTTTGGATACAAATTAGTACATTTTGAAAGGTAAAAATATGAAAAAGTGCATTAGAATGGGGATAACTGTACTGAAAAATGTCATTTGGGGAGGTAAATCGTCAGTTTTATGGTCGCAAATTTCGTTTTACGGCTCCGCTTGTGCGTCGCCGTAAAACGAAATTTCCGACCATAAAACCGACGATTTACCTCCCCAAATGACAATTTTGAGTACACTTATCCCCTAAATGCCGACAGGTCCTTATACCTCAAAGTTCCAACAGGACCATTTCCAACATAAGGGGCTTCCAACTAGATTTTAACTTTCTTTTAGAAAGTCCTGTGTTTAATGCTCAAATGCCCCTTTCTCTGCTGCTGATCTAGGAGTCATCTGTTTGCAAGGACCTTATTTATAAGAGATGCTAGACAATAATTGGGTAATGCTGTAATATCACAAACACTTTAAGTACAGGACAGACAGGTCTGAGAAAACAGGGCAAACCCAGATCAAATTGTTCCTGAAGTCTGATCAGAGCTCACACTGTTTGCTATTCCATCTGTATCTTTTGGATGCAACACTGCATTGTAAGAAACTTTAGGGTCAGTGTTATCTGGCTCTGCACTGTTTGCTAAGACTCAGAGCTCTAGATAAGAGGGAGTATTTGATGATTATTAGGGATAATTTTCTTTATTTCTAATTTAAACTATATGTTGTGACCCCTCATCTGAACCATCTCGACGAGACGGTTCAGATGAGGGGTCACAATATATGTTTTTAAGCAGAATAAAGGAAAATTATCCCTAATTATCACCAAATACTCCCTCTTATCTAGAGCTCTGTAAGACCCGTCTGTCCCAATACTTTGAATTTTTAATGTAAAATGCAATAAAAATCAGTCAGTTTACCTATCAGGTACTCCATCATTAACCCTGGTACCTCAGCACTGGTTATGTCATTGCACAGAACTTGGAACAGCTGTGAACATAAAATAATAGAAACATGTACAATCATTTTGTGTATAAATAGTGCATCAAGTACATCATGTGACATATTTTCCATACCATGCTGTTTGAACTGATGCTGAAAAATCTTATTTTACGGCCCCCTTATCCAGCAAAATAAAGAAAAATATTATAGGTAGTAAATGCATTAGTCATATAAAACAAAAGGTCAAATATCTGCTGGCCTGCTGTCTAGCAGTCCCTAGTTCGAGGCCCGCTGTAGGCAGGAGTCTTTTTAATCCTAAACAGGGTTCTATTGCACACGTCCTTTCATTATCACCCACCCATCGTCCTGATATGACTGAAATACTTCTAAAACGGACGTAAAATTGCAAAACATCCATCCATCCATCATCAAATATCTGCATCACCAAAACAGGTTGGCTGATGATGACATTAAATAGACGGCAAAATGACATCAGTTTATACCACATCTTACATGAGTGCTCATGTATTATTGAATTTATTAAACGAGTTGGGGAAAACCGATAAGATGTGAGGCTATGCCGAGCATCTTATCTGTTTTCCCCAACGAGTTTAATAAATTCAATGATACAGGAGCACGAATGCAAGATTCTATTTATCATATGACACTAAAATCGCGTTTTATTAGCAAATTCTGCACGATTTCGCCATTAGAAAACGCAACATTTTTATGGGCGTAAAACGCATAATGTTACGACCTAATTTGCATATTCAATCCACTAGTGGATTATCATTTTTAATGCATGGCTTTATTACACTCTCAGATGCAACGTCATATGATAAAAGAAATTAATGTATAGAACAGTTTGAACTGATTTGATAGCATTGGCTTCTTTCAAAATTAAATGGAAATGTCTCAAATGGTAAAATTGCGCATTTTGACAAGTTGACAAGTCCTATGTCAAAAGTTGTAAATCTAAACATATGCAAGAAACACAAGATCACCTTTTTTAGCAGACCGTAGTCCCTTGTCCTCAGTATAACATAATGAAGCAAAGCTGTTCTAGTCATAGAAATATAACAATCTGTAAATATCTGTATTAGGTTATCAATACTGACACTGGTACGCCACACTGTCCCCGATGATCTGTCCAGCAGGTTGCCCCCTGTAACAAAATATACGGTAATGACTCTAAATATTATGACAGACAGGACTGAGCAAACATTGTAGACTCAGATCAAACTGCTCCTTAAGGAGCAGTTTGATCAGAGTCTACAATGTTTGCCATATACTAACCATCATTTGGGTGCATTAATTTGGATGCATTAACGTGTATAATTTATTTTCTAAGAGTTTTTGAACAATAATTGTCTGACTTTCAGGTGTCTGAAATTTTAGGGTCATTATGGTATCCCGTAAAATTTCTAAAAGTTGGAACACCAAAAATAATTACCATAGCTGTCCTTAAAGTGGAAAAGTTTGGTTCTCCATGCAATAATGCATCCAACACATGAGGATGGAATGGCCCAATAGTGTTGACCCTGATCAGACTTCTCCTCAAGTAGCAGTTTGAGCTGGGTCTGCATTGTTTGTTAAGGAGCAGTTTCATCAAGGTCTACACTGTCTGCCAAGATCTACCTGTCCTCATATTTAGAATTTTTATGGTTCAGTAAATAAACAGAGAATATATTTTTGTGATTGAAAGATATTGAGTATTTCCTCAAGTGGCTGTTTTCATATTAGAGATGAAATCATGCATAGAAATATCATTTTGTGTTGTTCATTAGATGAAATATAATGTAATTTCATATTTCACTAGAACAAACAAAAGCATAAATAAGCATACACTTTTGTTGTAATACCTCTTCTCCCTTGACAATAGGAAGGCAACACATCCACGCTGTATGGAATGGCCTCTATCTTGTGTCCCTTACCTAGGTTGTTGTTCCAACGAGTAAGAGGTACCTGCCACTTCCTATGGTGGAGGTTTTTAGAAATGTGAGAAGTACAGACATGGTGCTGGTGGGCGCAGCCATGGTTTCACACCAGTGACCACTGAACCCATTGGTCTAACATCATTATGAGAATAGAATTAATAGGCTTAACAACAACAGGTGACCATTTAATACAGGTTGATTTGCAATTTAGTGTTGTTCAAGTGCAAAAATACCAAGAGCTGTCGCCTGACAGCATAGCACGGCTGAATAGGTGCTTGCCCATCACACAGTCGCTATGGTGGTGTGGGCTGCTATGTATAAAACTTCAGGCAAGCATGTCCATAATGACAACACATTTATAAACAAAAGCTATCTCAGAAATGTCTTAATATAAAAAAAAAATCCACATGAAATTTCAAAGTCCATGAGCTTGAGGTCAAAGAACTAAGGGGTAGGGGGAGGAGGGCAGAGCTAGGATGTATCAAAGCCTTTAACCGTAATCTAACATCAGTCCAAGTATTAGTATCAACTGATTCCATTGTGGCACTGTGAAATTATGTCTTCATTAATATAAAACTAATCAAAATCTTTAAGACAAAACTCAAAGTCCATGACCTTGACATCAAGGTCATCCAATCGGGTAAGTATATAGTGTTTTGTAAAAACTCAAAAAAGTGTCTAACATCAGTTCAAGTGTAAACTAAATCTCTGCCAAGCATTATGAATCAGTACGCAATTAGAAAACTTTAATAAAGACCAAATTTCCTAACTTGACATCAAGGTCACCGAGCAGGGCTGGGGTAGTACTCTGTAAAACTTTGGACTAATATCTAACTACAGTGCAAATACAAAAAGAATCCATTCATGGGTTAAGGAGATACTGGGCTTTAGAAAACATTAACCAAAACATCCAGTCCCAAAAAACTCCCAATTTTCTAAGTCCATGACCTTGACATCAAGGTCAAGGAGTGAGGTGGGGGTGGTACTATGTTAAACTTTGGACCAATATCTAACTACAGTGCAAGTATCAAAAGAATCCATCCATGGGTTAGGGAGATATAGGTCTTTAAAAAACTTTAACCAAAACATCCAATCCGGGCGCCGACGCTGACGCGGACGCCCTGGTGACAACAATAGCTCTTCCTGAACTTTCGTTCCGGCGAGCTAAAAAGTGGCAGCTTAAGACAGGTAACTCTCTAGATATGTGATCCCTTAAGACAAGATTTGAATTTTTTTTAAGTCTTTAATACACCAGACTGTTACCACACTGCCACCATTAGACTGAGCATAATTATAATATCAACTCACCTGAAATGTCCTTTGCAAACCCTGATACAAATGAGAAATGTTCAGCTTCTGAACTCAAAAGTGGACATGTGTCTTTATTACTCCAGACTGGTGTCACACTATCACCAGTAGACTGTGCCTCTGTTTTACTGTCTCCATCTGCTGTGTCTGCTGATATACACCCTGTGTAAGTTTTATCTGAAAAAGAACAGCAGATCTATTGTCAGACACAGATTTTGATGAGTAATTCTGTACCATACAGACATTTGAAGGCAATGTCATTACTGACAAAAAGCATGCAATGCAATGAAACAATTCCACTGATGGCCCTGTCATGTCTAAAGAAAATAAAGCCCTTTCAGACTGTCCCGAGATGTCTGACAACATAAGGCAAAATAGGAGGAGATAAAACTCCCCATAAATTCCCAGAGATGGCCAAGAGTTGAAAGCTGAATTTTTGGTCAAAATACTGAGCTCTAGATAAGAGGGGTATTTGATGATAATTGAGGGATAATTTTTTTATTTCCCATTGAAACCATATGTTGTGACCTCTCATCTGAACCGTCTCATTGAGACGGTTCAGATGAGGGGTCACAACATTTGTTTTTATGCAGAATTGACAAAAAATATCCCTTATTATCACTAAATACTCTCTGTTATCTAAAGCTCTGATTAATATCAGAATGGTTGGTTGACATAACTACGGGTCTGCAAAAGTTTTTTTTTTATGATTGAGAACAAATTTGTACAATATGGTATATCATGACAGTGATACAGCGTAATAATAGGAATGCAAGAGTATCTATTAATTCAGTGTTAGTGCGACTAAGTACAATGCACTATGACCATGGTTTGACTTCCTACGTTAAATTACTATTTCTTTGCAAGTAACTACCATTCTGCATATATACAGTTGTGAAACATAGACCAATGTCCAGACCCTTATCAGGCTGCTATTGAATCTAGAGAGTTTGCACACACAGCTGTAGTATTATGGTCAACAGTGGTATACTTACTGTGTAGTAAAATATGATGACAAGGTTCAAACTCTATTCCAACATTTAGAAGGTGAACAAAATGTCCTGGCAAGGTCACCATTATCAAGTCACCTGTCAATGAAATGGGCATAACTGTACTAAAATTTTGTACACTGAGAAATGTTTATCAGCTTTTTTTCTTACAAATTTTTTTGGAGACATTGCAAACAGTGTAGACCCTGAATAGACTGGTCATGAAGGAACAGTGTAGATCTAGGCATACACTGGTTGTCTAAGCAAGATGCTACATTTTTTTTTGTGGCTACAAAGATGCCTTTTGACATGAACAAACAGCCTAAAGATCATAGGGACTCTCTTCAAAGCCTTCTCTATTCCAATAAACAGGAGTGAATGTAAACAGAAACACATCCTGTCTGTATTCTTGTTAGCTTGCTGAACTCATATATGCCTATAACATATAAAATTTAAGCCAAACATTATTTGGACTCCAATTCTGACATGGGCATGGATGCTGACCCAAGGATGACAACAACGGTTTACAATGTCTGCCATTCACTAACTATCATTTGAAGGCATTAACCTGTATAAAATCCACTTTCTAAGAATTTTCAAACCAATAGTTGTCCAACTTTTGGGTGTCCCAAATGAAATTTAAGGGTCATTACGGTACTTTTTAACTTGCTAAAAAGTGAAGACTATGTTCATACTGCAAGTATGTCTATTCTTTTTACACTCCATCTAAACTGGTCAATAAAGTTACCGTAATGACCCTAAAATTTCAAACAACCAAAAGTTGGACAATTATTGCTTGAAAATTCTTAGAAAGTGGATTTTACACGTTAATACATTCAAATGATGTTTTGTGAATGGCAAACGTTGCAGACCGTGATCAAACTGCTCCTGAACTGCTCTGGGTCTACAATGTTTGTTCAGACCTGTATGTCCGAATATAAAGGGTCATTACGGTAAGCCTCAGATAATTTTTTCCCACAGACTAAACAGAAAACCATATATATCTGATTTATCGGTACCTTTAAAAAGGTGTCAATTTCATAAGAACTTTTTTATGATGAAGCAGAAATACATCATCTCAATATATGCTGTGTTTCATTTGTTAATTCATTTTCTGCTGATATCCAGGAATTTAGGTAAAAAAAGTTGTGTTTACTGCCCTATCATTTCTACAGTAAAATTCACCAAAATTCTTTACTCTTGTAAATTTTTGCACATATTGTCAGATACTGGAAACATACAGCTGAAACTCTGTTTAGTTACTATTGAGATGTTGTGAAAATTAAGCCATGGTTTGGATTTCAGTTGTTGTTTTATGTTTGCTAAATGTTTAACCCTATTGCACTCAAAACGGCCAAAACTCTATGGAGTTTTGGCTGTTCTGAGTGCAATACAATTAACATAATCTAATACTGCCCAGATGGGAAAATTCACATGGGGCTTAAGTTTTGATAGGTTTATTCAGGTCATCAGTAAATAACAATTAGTCTGAATCTGGAGTCAAATACTGCTTTCCTGGAATAAACCTATAAGGATTTAGACGTCTTCTAAAAATTTAGGTTGAATGGTAAATAATGATATCAGATCAAGATCCTGTCCACTGTATGCACAAATATTTCTGTCTACAACAATATTTAAAGATCTGGCTGTAGCTGCTTCAGAAAAACATATGAGCTGCAACACAACAAAAACAACAAAGTGTCATATGTGTTCAGCGAAGACGCAGATCTGCCTGGGCATCTGCCCAGGCTGATCAGCATCTTTGCTGTCCATATGGAGCCTGCTTACAGACCCTTAGCTACCCTTTAAACACACAGTGAAAACACTGATCAGACTGGGTGGCTGCCCAGGCTGATCTGAGTCTTGGCTTGGCGCACATGCCACTTTGTTGTTTTTGTCATGTCGTGGCTCATATCACTCGAACTCAGATACATACCTAACCAAGAGAAGTTGAGTACTGCTTTCTTCACAATATTAGCTGGAACACAGGACACACAGCCATGAAGAGTAGTTGCTGAAAATAACAATGAGAAATATTATCAGAATCTTACTCGGCTCTTTCAGATATTAGAAAAGAATGCAATATCCTCTCTGAGTGGCAACTCAGCTGCTAAGTCAGCACTCAAACTGCCAACTTTTTTCTCAAATGAATGAGCCGTGGCTGAGTTGTTTCTTGTCTCAAATGAATGAGGCATGGCTGAGTTGTTTCTTGCATATTATTAATATTTTGTTCCTGTATATCAGTTGCCAATGAAAGACAGAATTTTCTTTTACGAGCTGAAAGCCTATCTTGCATATATGAAAGTGGTAGATTGTCTGTTTACTTCACATAGCCTTCAGGTCTGCTCCTTTAAAAAGATTCCTATGCCAACAGTTTGGTTTACTGTAACATAATTTTTAAAACAAAAGTATACGGCTGGTCAAACTAAATTTTTCAGTAAAGGAAAACTAGGGTCAAGTCAGGTAAATTCAGACGGCATGTAAATTCGGACATACCACTGCAAACACTGAAAATCCAGATGAGACGGCTCAGCATGAGCCGTCTCATCAGGATTTTCACTGTTTGCCCCGTTATTTTGTTTTAATTCCAAACAACTTACATATAAAGTAAGCAATGTCACTGTCCGAATTTACCTGCTGTCCGAATTTACTTGCTGTCCGAATTTACCTGACTTGACCCTATCTGTGAGGAAAATGTCGCGACTTACCATGATGAACCATACAAACATAGTAGTTGATTTCATTGTTCTCTCCATCTGAACTAGTTGGACTGGTCTGTAAAAAGAAAAACAACTACCGTAATCATCCTACATACTGTAACACCTTAGGTAAATCATTTTCCACGGGAAGCAACTCTGTCATTTTTATTTTTGCCTCCCTGCTCAAATTGAGTCAACTTCATGAAAAAAATTTGTTTCCTTTAAAAGTAGATCATTTTTTTTAAACTTCACTCACAGAAAGGTTTGGTTGTCCAGAGAAGCAAACTGAATCATATATATTATGTAGAAATTGTGGAAAAACAAGAAAGTATACCAATACACCTTAACCAAATATTTTAGTCCTGCCGAGCCATTGCCTCTGAAACTGCGGGACTTCTATCCAACTTGGGATAAATGATTCTCACTACCTGCCTTACTGGATGCATGGATGACATCATTTTACATCCTTTTAAACAGTATTTCAGTCATATCAGGATGATGGGAGGGTGATAATGAAAGGCTGTGTGCAATGTAACCCAGTTTCCTACTGGAAAAAATTCCACCTCCCGGAATCAACCTTGGGACCACTACTGCAGAGGCATCAGGCAGCCCATCTATTCTCAAGCCTTCATGGTGGGGGCCTAGTTTACCAGTCAAGCATTTTTAATAGTCTATGATATAATTTGTTTTCTTGTCTAGCAGCACAAACAATCTGATTAACTCTGCCAAACTCCATATATTTAGCCATACTACTTAGCAAGAACTAATTACTGCCTATGCCCTGGCATGGACAAACTAATGTATATGACCTGAATAAATAGTGCATTATAAAACTAAAACACACCAAAACAAGACCTGTCACAGGGACAGGATAGCTTGCCTGACAGCCCCTTGCCTATCACATAAAAAACTTTAACATAAAACTTTAACATTTTGCTAACGCTGCCGCCGCCGCTAACGCTAAAGCTGACACCAAAGCCGGAGGTAGTACATTAGCTCTTCCTGAACTTTGTTCAGGCGAGCTAAAATTGTAATGATTTGTATGTTTTGCACTGCATCTAAAGATGCTGAAATTGTGCACTTTGTGTGACAAGTTTCCAGGATAAAATGAGCCACGAAACGAGAAAACCAACAAAGTGGTTGTGCGCCCAGCACAGACTCAGATCAGCCTGGGCATCCAACCAGTCTGATCAGACTCTTTGCTAAGGGCTTAAAGGGTAGCTAAGGGTCTAAGCTACCTCCATGCGGACAGTGAAGACTCTGATCAGACTGGGCGGATGCCCAGGCTGATCTGAGTCTGCGCTGGGCGCACAACCACATTCTTGGTTTTCTCATGTCACGGCTCAAATGTTCGAAAACCTTTTGGAACCTTAGACTTGAACCTGGGTACCCTAGGATGACCCAAAAAATGTATATCAGTCATATTGATTCTGCTACAGACTGTTTTGGAAGCACTGTCAAACACATGAATAAATATGATATACAGAGGTATTGAAGGAATCCAGAAATCTGAGGTGTTCAGAATGATACCTGGTACGGAGATTTTGGTGATGTTCTCTGTAGTGGAGAGGTCCTAGGTAAGGGAGATGACTTTGACTTTCTCTCTGATGAATGAACATGATGCTGGTAACATACACAGAAAGTTCCGTTGTTTTGGGTCAGGACTGTAAGGTTCACAGAAGTATCTGTGAAAAAAACAAAACCACAATTCTAAACATCTATAGGGTAAAGTCGGGTAAATTCGGACAGCGGGTAAATTCGGACAGTGACATTGTTTCCTTTATATGCCAGTTGTTTGGAATTAAAACAAAACTAACTAGGCAAACAGTGAAAATCCTGATGAGATGGCTAATTATGAGCCGTCTCATCTGGATTTTCACTGTTTGCAATAGTATGTCCGAATTTATCCAATGTCCGAAGTTACCAGACTTGAGTTGACCCTAAGGACAACTTTAGTGGGTCAATGGGTGCATCTGGCCACATACTTTGGTTTCTCCTTCCGCTGATTCAAGAACGGCAGTTGTCAGTTACTGGCGAAAGTATGTGCACTTAGTACTGGTTAACCGCTTAGGAGGTCTAAGCCTGCCCAGGAATAGTGTGGTTAGGTTAACTGACCGTCCCGACATGACCTTAGTTGTTTACCGTGGACGTTCAGCATCAAATCAACCAACCAAAAATCAATGGGTGCACTTTCAGGGAACTCTAGCATTTTCATTTTTGCTTTCTTTCTCAATGGAGATCTACTGGGGGAGCAAAATTCTTTCCTTCAACAGTAGATCCCTTTTTGAAGGGTTTCATTACCCTGGAGACAAAGAGTTGCCACAAAAATCATGGTGAATTGTTCTGCAACAAATCTCTGTATTTACATGCATGCACAGATGCCTAAAATATCACACTAAAGTCAACCAGGATTAGGATCCATTGGGTCAGGTTACGGATGTCCAAAAGTCTAGCTGAATGTTTGGTACCAGATACTAAAGGTTTGATGCATATACAATGTTTGAGGGTGCATGGATGCACGTCCATGTTTTTCAGCCATTTTACAAGGGGAACAACCTTTGAGACTTCCTGTTTGCCTCCCTTCCATTGTGGGATTAGCTCTAATGGGACGTGCTCTGCCCCATGGGGAGCAAATACTTTCCTTCAGGAGTTGGTCCCTGGTGAGAATGGAGGCAAATTAGAAAACTGCAGCGTTGCTTTCCCTGAAAGTGTATCTAGCCACCTTAAGTTTTCAGTATAGGCATTTTCTGTGTTTTGGATATTGTATCTGTAAATATTGTAAAAATGTATATTTCAAATGAAGACCCCAGGGAAGATTGGATATATGTCCAACTTGGCCTCCTCTATAAATAAAGTCATTATTATTATTATTATTATTATTATTATTATTATTATTATTATTATTATTATTATTATAGCATTCAATTTAGGCATCTATGCATGCATGTAAATACAATTTGTTGCAGAATAATTCACTATAATTTTTGTGACCTCAGCAAAGTCTCTGTGGCATTTTCAGTGATCTGTGTTAAACTTTATGGGTAGGGAAAGACTGGAAAAATGTGTGAATAAATGTGTTAATGGCAAAACATAGAATGGCTGGGAAATTTTTTTAGAAGTTTTAGCATAGTCTTGTGCAGTTTTATAATTCAGCTCTAACTGTGTTCCTTAAAGCGCCAAAAGAGCAGAAGACCAAGTTTACATCTGCACAATTTCAAAATTTTGTCCACACTATATCACACTAAGAATTCCAAGGATAGAAGGCAAACAGTGTAGATCCAGATGAGGCAGCTCATTTTGTACTGCCTCATATGAACCTATGCTGTTTGCGATTTCAACTAATTTCATTTTTGGCACTTTAAGGGTTAACATACATCACCGTTTGTCATTTCAGTGTAAATAGACATATCATCTATGTGCTGTATTCAGGACATGATCTAATCAATATATGACCTCCAGATATATGCTATTAAAAGTGATCTTTTTCTTTTTGTGGAACACAATCTCATAAAAGGGGTGTATCACCTGGTATTCCTGGATGAAAGGGAATGTCTGCATATGTGATCCTGTAAAAGAACAAAATACACTGTTAACCATTAAAGCACCAAAAACGAAAAATTGTGAATTTGCAAACAGTGAAGATCCAGATGAGGTGGCTCATAATGAGCCACCTCATCTGGATCTACACTGTTTGCCCTTTGTCTTTAAATTCTCAATATGATATAGCTTGGACAAAACATTTTTTGAAATTTCTGCAGACGTAAATTTTGTCGTCTGCTTTTTGGCGCATTAAGGGTTAAAATAATAAACATCAGGACACTTTATTAAATTACTATATTTATCCAAAACAAGAATTCTGACGGAGTTGTCCAGACATCGCCACAAAACAGAGCTTGACCAGAAAACCTGACAATAGTTTACGACGCTAATGATAATTACACTGAAAAAGTAAAAACTTTGTCTTGCTAGTTGTTGGCATGGTCATCAAAATAAGTGAACTGAGGCAGAAACACTTATTTTATCAAACTCCCAAGTAAATTCAAGCTCCCAAGTAAATCTAGTCATAATGAGCCATCTCATCTGGATCTACACTGTTTGCCCTCCAGCCTCTGAATTATGAACATGATATAGCTTGGATGATTTTTTTTTTTTTTTTCAATTTTGCACATGTAAATTTTGTCAGCTTTTTGGCTCTTATTTTGAATACTCCACCAAAGAGGGCAAAATGGGCCTGATATCGCTCACATAGGTATTTTGCCACAGGACCTTTCTGACACAAAACTGGTCCAATTCCACTGAGATTTTCTCAGTTTTATATTTTGCTATTTTAAGTAACAGAAGCCATCTTGACTGGTCTATTTTCATTAAGTTTTGAAACAACTCAATGCAAGAATCATTTTTACACAAATTTCGTCAAAATCCATTCAGGGGTGATTGAGATATTGCCATTTTCATGTTTTGTGCTATTTTTAGTAACAGCAGCTGGCAGCCATATTTGACAAAAAAATCAAAATGGCTTCATGCAAGGACCATTCTGACACAAAATTGGTCCAATTCCACTGACATTTTCTCATTTTTACATTTTGCTATTTTAAGTAACAGAGGCCAACTTGACTGGTCTATTTTAATTAATTTTTGAAACAACTCAATGCAAGAATCGTTCTGACACAAATTTCGTCAAAATCCGTTGAGGGGTTACAGAGATATTGTTACTTTCATATTTAGTGCTATTTTCAGTAACAGCTAATGGCAGTCATCTTGGAATGACAAAATGCAAAAAAAACCAGAGGGCCAATGGCCCTATATCGCTCACCTGAGCACTGAAGCACTGAGGTTACAGCAACAAAACACCATGCACAACAGCAATAAAAAACACCATTTATGTAGAGGATAATATCACAAACATTTATGCAAAAAAAATAAGCTTTATCCCCCCTTAATGGCTTCTCAGAAGAAGATCTTTGGCAAAAAAAGAAGAAGAAAATATGGCCTTTCAGCTGCAATGGAAACCAATCAAAATCATGTATTTGGGATAAATTCATATGGCTGGTAGAGGACTACTCCAGGAACATTTCAGTAAAGTTTTGTCAAAATATCTGCAGTAACACAGAAATAAATAGCAAATGTCCACTTTCCCCATTATAAGTCTATGGAAATTTTAAGTTGCCATAGCAACGAATTCACATGGGCAATGATAATATAAAACATACTTTAGGTAGAGGCTAATGTTATTAATATGTATGCGAAGTATCAGCTTCATCCCCCTCATGTCTTCACTTTTCCCATTATAAGTCAATGGAAACTATAAGTTGCCATAGCAACCAAAGCTCTTATGGGATTGGAAGAAAAAGAATAAAATTTGCACAATATCAGCTTCATCCCCTATATGGCTTCTGAGCAGAAGATTTTTTTTTTTTTTTTTTTTTTTGAAAATTTACCCTATATTTTGTCATGGCAACCAATCAAATCCAGCGATTTGGAGAAAATTCATATAATCGTAGAGGACTACTCAAGAAACATTTCTGTAGACAAAAAATCTAAATAACTGCAGTTAAACAGCAAAAATTGCCAATTTCCATTTTCCCCATTATAAGTCAATGGAAACTCTTAGTTGCCATAGCAACCAAACTGCTGGAGCAACTGCCTTGAAAAACAGTCATTTTATAGAGGCTAGTACTAAGGTTCTTTCTGTAAAGTTTGAGCTTTATTGGCCACACAGTTTCTGCGAAGATGATTTTTTAATATTTTTCTATTTTTAACCATTCGGTTGCAATGGCAACCAGTCAAATAGCGCAATTTGCATAAATTTAACATGGCTGGTTAAAGACTACTCAAGGTACATTTCTATGAAAGTTTTGTCAAAATATCCGCAGTGGCATAGCAATACATGCAAATTTTCCATTTTGCCATTATAAGTCAATGGCAACTTTAAGTTCCCATAGCAACCAAACTGCTAGAGCAATTGCCAAGAAAAACAGTACTTTTATAGAAGCTAGTACTAAGATCCTTTCTGTGAAGTTTGAGCTTTATTGATGGTTGGTTGATTTGATGCTTAACGTCCACTGTAAACAACTAAGGTCATGTCGGGACGGTCAGTTAACCTAACCACACTATTCCTGGGCAGGCTTAGACCTCCTAAGCGGTTAACCAGTACTAAGTGCACATACTTTCGCCAGTAACTGACAACTGCCCTTCTTGAATCAGCGGAAGGAGAAACGAAAGTATGTGGCCAGACCGGGATTCGAACCCAGGACCTCTGACTTACGAGTCAGGTGCCCTACCGATTGCGCTACCCGGCCCGGCTTTGAGCTTTATTGGTTGCATAGTTTCTGAGGAGATGATTTTTGAATATTTTTTCTATTTTTAACCATTCGGTTGCCATGGCAACCAGCCAAATTGTGCAATTTACATAAAGTTCATGTGGTTGATGAAGAATACTCAAGAAACATTTCTGTAAAAGTTTTGTCAAAATATCTGCAGTGATATAGCAATAAATGCAAATTTTCAATTTTTCCCATACAAGTCAGTGGAAACTTTAAGTTGCCATAGCAACCAAAGTTCCGGAGTGATTTGGATAAAAAACAGTATTATTGGTTCTCCTTGCCTATAGATGCTATACATGAAATTTGGTAATGATGGGCCTTGTAGTTTCAGAGGAGATGTCGTTTGAAAATATTGACGGACGACGGACGGACGGACCGACGACGGATGCCTGCCTATACTATAAGCTCACCTGTGAGCCTTCGGCTCAGGTGAGCTAAAAAACAAATGGCTTCATGCAAGGACCAAAATTCGTCAAAATCCATTAAGCAGTTATTGAGATATTGTCATTTTCATGTTTTGTGCAATCTTTAGTAACTGCAGATGAGGGCCATCTTGGAATGCTAACTTGCAAAAAAATCAAACTGGCTTCATGGAAGGAGCGTTCTGACACAAAGTTGGTCCAATTCCATTCAAGGGTTCTTGAGAAATTGTCAGTTTTATGTTTTTGCTATTTTTAGTAACAGCCTGTTACTAAAAATAGCAAAAACATAAAACTGAAAATGGAATATTTTCTAATTTATGCCATCTTGGATAGTCCATATTGCATAAATTAGAAAATATTCCATTCCAGGACCATTCTGACCAAATCTGACCAAAATTCGTTTATGTTTTCTTGAGATATTGGCATATGATCAAAATCGGTCATGTAAATGCTAAGTAATGGTCACTGTGACCTAATTCAACTATAGATTTTTATGATTTTTATAGTTTTGAATTCCAAGGTCCCACTAACGCTCCATGCAAACTTTCAACCAAATATACCCAACAGTTCTGGAGAAGAAGTTGACTTTTTCACTTTTGCTATTTTTAGTAATGGTGGCCATCTTGAATTCTCCACCTGGCCCAATTTTACAATTCTGAAACAATGCAGTCTGGTCATGCTCCATGTGAAATGAGACCCATGGGTTCAGTGGTTTTAGAGAAGAAGTTGTTTGAAGTTGTTTGAAAAAGTTGTTTCAAGACATTGGCATTTGAGCAAAATTGCACTCGTAAACAGAAAGTAGGTCACTGCGACAAAACTACGATGCAGATTTTTCTTTTATTTTTCCAATTTTGAAGACCATGGAATGTCCCACTGATGTTTCATGCCAAAATTCATACAAATATACCCAGTGGCTCTGTAGAAGAAGATCATTTTGTTATTTTTGCTATTTTTAGAAATGGTTGCCATCTTGGATATTTGACCTGACCCAATTTTACAATTCTGAGACCCTGAAGTCAGGTCATGCTCCATGTGAAATTTGAGAACCATGGGTCCAGTGCTTTTACAGAAGATGTTTGAATAACTGGTTTTCAATTGTTGACAGACGATGAACAACATGCTTTGAAATGACAATAGCTCACTATGGCCCTTTGGGTCAGGTGGGCTAAAACACAATGATATGGAAGAAAATGCATTTTACATGTAGAGTGATCATCAGTGATATTACTTATTATCGCAAAGATATATTGTTTTGAAAGATAACATTAATATCATTGTTAATTTCATCATGATATTCCCAAGGGTTAAGTTGTTATTGGGTGTACAAAAAATGATCTAAAAAAAACAATCAAAGGGACATAACTCCAAAAGTAAATAAGGGGAAGTAACCATTTTTATATGACACATGCCATCTTAACCTCATATACATTGCTATCAAGTTTCATCCTGATATTCCAAGGAGTAACATTAGTTATGGTGTGCACATGACTTGCCTTACAAATTGCCATAGTCTATTTTATCAAAGAGCTGTAACTCTACTAAAAGTCATTAGAGCGTAACCTCAAAACAATATGGGCTTCTCCACATCCTAGTTTTATTGTTTACAAAGTTTCAGCTCTACTCGATGAAAACTGCAGGAGGATTTATCCTGAAACATACAAACTAAAAAATCTATGTAAAGGGCTGTAACTCCGCTAAAAATCATTTGAGCTTAACCTCTGAATGATATGCACTGGTCCACCTCATAGTCTTACTATATAACAAGTTTCAGCTCGATCAGATGTAAACTGTAGGAGGAGTTATCGGACAGAAGCATAAGTCCAAATATTTAAGCACATTAGGGTAATCTACACTTTGATCAGAAATTGTCAGATATAAAAAATCCTAGTGCATGTTCTGTTCACATAAAAAGGGACATAACTCAATCAAATATTTACAAAACATGCTAAAGAGTTAATCTGATCACTGTACTGTGTGCCAAATATGAGAATCCTAGTTATAACATTTTCCAGATATTTTGTTCACCATGTTGTTCCTGTATAAAATGCCTAAGTAAGAAAAGCAGCATAACTTGAAATATCTGTGTTATGCTCAAAAGCTGATTGGGTCATTTATACTTTGATCTGTACAAAGTATGCCAAGTATAAAGATCCTAGCTCAAGTGAGTAATTCACAAGGCAACCAGTGCTTATAGAGGTTCAGCTATATGACATTTGACTACTCACCTTCCTGAACTTTTATGAACAAATGGAAAGTTAAGTGGAACATCAAGCTGAAATAAAAAATAAAAAAGTTCTTAAATTTTACATGGGAAATTCACCATAAAAACTGGGTTACATGGCTGGTATTCTCCCTCTAGAATAACCAAAAATATCTAAACCAGACTTACGTAAATAGAGGATCTTACATGAGTGCTCATGTATTATTGAATTTATTAAATGAGTTTGGGAAAAAGAGCATCTTATCGGTTTTTCCCCAACGAGTTTAATAAATTCAATAATACAGGAGCACGAATGCAAGATTCTATTTATCATATACACTAAAATTGCATTTTATTAGCAAATTTTGAATTAAAACGTCATGATTTCGCCATTAGAAAACGTGACGTTTTTATGGACGTCAACATATAACATTACGACGTAATTTGCATATTTAATCCATTAGTGGATTATCATTTTTAATGCATGGCTTTATTACACTCTCACATGCGAGGTCATATGATAAATCGTGTTGCAACATGGGGTTTTATTTTCCTAAACAATCCCAAAAATTACAGTCACCTTTTAAAATGGATCCCAATTATTGGGATAGTGGGAAAACAGTCTTATAACCAAGTGAATTCACCTCAATTTTTTCTACTATCAAAATAAAAGAATTTGTGCAAGAGACTGGCAAACCTGTTGAAACAGTGTTTTATCTAATGTCTCATTTTTCAAACACAACATTGGTTTAAAAGTGTGTGCTTGCTCGAAAAAATGCAGATGTCCCAAGTGAATAGGTGAAAAATGAAGATACAGTCTATTAAAGGCCTACAATTCATCCCTAACACCCCCAGCCCGGTCTTCCCCCCACCACACCACACACACACATACACACCACTGCCCCACTTTTCATCCCTGCACAATGAATTTTGGGCTTTGCCTATTTTGCTCTACTTACGAAGAAGACTGATAGAGTCAATGAATCAGCACTTTCTTTATGATCAATGACTGGGTTTTATCAGGGCTTTTGGTCAAATAGGTGGGAGCCTCCCTGGTTATCTTAGTTGCAAGAAAGCTAGGTCAGTCACTGCTTTTAAGTAGGTCATGGGATTAGCAGCTGTGACAAAAGTAAATCAATGATATTTGAGCCGCGCCACGAGAAAACCAACAACGTGGTTGTGCGCCCAGTGAAAACTCAGATCAGCCTGGGCAGCCGCCCAGTCTGACCAGACTCTTCGCATAGCGCTGAAAGGGTAGCTGAAGGTCTAAGCTACCTCCATGACAGCGAAGAATCTGATCAGACTAGGTGGATGCCCAGGCTGATCCGAGTCTACGCTGGGCACACAACCACTTTGTCGGTTTTCTCGTGTCACGGCTCATTTGTCTATGATATAAATGTTAATTCTTAAAGTGCAAAAAGTGAAAATGACTTAGCAAACAGCGTGATAATGACCTGCCTCATCTGGGTCTACTGTCTTTGCCTTCTCACCTTTAAATTCTCAAAATGACATAGCCGGGATTAAATTTTGTCAATTAATTTTTGGCACTAAAGTATTTTCATGTTAACACAATTATGCATATCTACAATAAAACCTGCAATATTTGAGCCGCGACACGAGAAAACCAACAGAGTGGTTGTGCGGCATAGACCCAGTGTACTCAGATCAGCCTGGGCATTCGCCTAGTCTGATCAGAGTCTTCCCTGTCCGCATGGAGGTAGCTTAGACCCTTAGCTACCCTTTAAGTGCTTAGCGAAGAGTCTGATCAGACTGGGCGGATGCCCAGGCTGATCTGAGTCTGCGCTGGGGGCACAACCACTTTGTGGTTTATCTCCCGTTTCGGCTCATCTGTCATTTCTTTTTGCTATCATTTCAGGGTGAGCAACTCTGCAACTTTCATTGTGACCTCTCTTTCTATTGGTGGTCAACTCTAAAAGAAAAAAAAAATTCTCCTCTAGCAGCCAATTCTTTCCTTTAAGAGTGGTTAGACCAAGGATTTTATCATCCAGTGAAGCAAACAGGAAGTCGCCATAGTTGTTCCCCTTTGTAAAACTGGAGAAAAAACATGGAGTGTACCCATACACCTTTTAAATACTGTATTTGCTGTGATAAGTACACAGTGCACTAAGAAATTTCATCTTCATCTCTATTAAAGGTAGGTTCCTGCACTAATGACGACAGCTCTGTTAAAAATATATTTTTGTCTTTTTTCTGTGTAGTATTTAGATAATTTTATTTTTTGGATCTGTTGTTGCTGAGAAAACCGCTGAATTTTGCTGAAAATTAATGGTTTTTCATGTGTTTATTAATGAGTTGGAATTCCGGCTCTAAAAATAATTTTGTCACATGTCCGAAAGTGTGTGACTTCTGATGTCATTCTTCACAAGTCAAGCTTTCTCTAGTCATGAGCTCTCCTGGAGGTCCTAGCATGGCGGATGGGTAAACAGAGCTCCAGATAAGAAGGTGTAACAGGGATAATTCAAAGATGATTTTTCTTATTTCTCAATGAAAACATACAAATGAAAACAATGAAAACATACAAAGTGACAAAGCACAGTCAAGTACAAATCGAAGCTTGTGCTTACACAGATAAAATACTACGTGACAATAAAGTTGTCTCTGAAAAGGTAAAATACGACTTTAAAGCTTAAAGTAGCATTACAAAGGAAGAAACTTCGCAGCTATTATGCGCTAAATAAGACATAATTACTGCTTCTCAAAAACATCCTGGGTGTGTGTTTAGTAGAACATTTGCGCCAAATATGGCAAATACAGTAGACAAGCTACCCAATAGTTCAAGTCTGGGGTCAGGTAACAAGAGGGCCATGGTGGCCCTGAATCGCTCACCTGAGCATTAATCAGTTCACTGGCTCTGGTGAAGATTTATAAGAGTTTTTACCATACTAACATTTGACCTAGTTTTTGACCTGACATGACCCAGTTTCAAACTTGGCCTGTATATTGTAAGAATAAACATTCTGACACAGTTTCATTGAGATTGGATCAAAACTGTGCCCTCTGGAGCGTATACAAGGTCGTTCTTATATTTGACCTAGTGACCAAGTTTTTGACCCGACACGACCCAGTTTCAAACTTTACCTAGATTTCATTAAGATAAACATTCTGACAGAGTTTCATGAAGATTGGATCAAAACTGTGCCCTCTAGGGTGTGCACAAAGTTTTTCTAAGATTTGACCTTGAGCCGACGTGACTCAGTTTCATAGGGGGCCTAGATATATGGACAATAAACATTTTAGCATAGTTTCATGAAGATTGGATCAAAACTATGCCTTCTAGTGCTTACACAACGTTTTTACCTAGTGACCTAGTTTTTTACCCGACATGACCTACTTTCAAACTTGGCCGATAGTTTATGAAGATAAACATTCTGACAAAGTTTCATAAAGATTAGATCAAAACTGTGTCCTCCAGAGCGTACACAAGGTTTTTCTATGATTTGACCTAGTGACCTAGTTTTCGACCCGACATGACCCAGTTTCAAACTTGTCCTACATATTATGAGGATAAACATTCTGACAAAGTTTCATGAACTTTGAATCAAAACTGTGCCTTCTAGAGCGCACACAAGGTTTTTCTAAGATTTGACCTAGTGACCTAGTTTATGACTCGACACGACCCAGTTTCGAACTTGGCCTAGAGTTTATGGAGATAAACATTCTGACAAAGTTTCATAAAGATTGGATCAAAACTGTGTCCTCTAGAGGGTACACAAGGTTTTTCTATGATTTGACCTAATGACCTAGTTTTTGACCCAACGTGACCCAGTTTCAAACTTGTTCTAGATATTATGAGGATAAACATTCTGACAAAGTTTCATGAACTTTGGATGAAAGCTGTGCCTTCTAGAGCGTACACAAGGTTTTTCTAAGATTTGACCTAGTGACCAAGTTTTGACCTGACATGACCCAGTTTCAAACTTATCCTACATATTATGAGGATAAACATTCTGACAAAGTTTCATGAACTTTGGATCAAAACTGTGTCCTCTAGAGCGTACACAAGGTTTTTCTATGATTTGACCTAGTGACCTTGTTTTTGACCCGACATGACCTACTTTCAAACTTGGCCAAGAGTTTATGGAAGTTAACATTCTGACAAAGTTTCATAAAGATTAGATCAAAACTGTGTCCTCTAGAGCGTACACAAGGCTTTTCTAAGATTTGACCTAGTGACCTAGTTTTTGACCCCACAAGACCCAGTTTCGAACTTGGCCTAGAGTTTATAGAGATAAACATTCTGACAATGTTTCATAAAGATTGGATCAAAACTGTGTCCTCTAGAGCATACACAAGGTTTTTTTCTATGATTTGACCTAGTGACCTAGTTTTTGACCCGACGTGACCCAGTTTCGAACTTATCCTAGATATTATAAGGATAAACTTTCTGATTAAGTTTCATGAACTTTGGATCAAAACTGTGCCTTCTAGAGCGTACACAAGGTTTTTCTAAGATTTGACCTAGTGACCTAGTTTTTGACCCGACATGACCCAGTTTCAAACTTGTCCTAGAGTTTATGGAGATAAACATTCTGACAAAGTTTCATAAAGATTGGATCAAAACTGTGTCCTCTAGAGCGTACACAAGGTTTTTCTATGATTTGACCTAGTGACCTAGTTTTAGACCCGACATGACCCAGTTTCAAACTTGGCCTAGATTTTATGAAGATAAACATTCTGACAAAGTTTCATAAAGATTGGATCAAAACTGTGTCCTCTAGAGCGTACACAAGGTTTTTCTATGATTTGACCTAGTGACCTAGTTTTAGACCCGACGTGACCCAGTATCGAACTTGTCCTAGATACTATGAGGATAAACATTCTGACAAAGTTTCATAAAGATTGGATCAAAACTGTGCCCTCTAGAGCGTACACAAGGTTTTTTTAAGATTTGACCTAGTGACCTAGTTTTTGATCCGACACGACCCAGTTTCAAACTTGGCCTAGATTTTATGAAGATAAACATTCTGACAAAGTTTCATAAAGATTGGATCAAAACTGTGTCCTCTAGAGCGTACACAAGGTTTTTCTATGATTTGACCTAGTGACCTAGTTTTAGACCCGACGTGACCCAGTTTCGAACTTGTCCTAGATACTATGAGGATAAACATTCTGACAAAGTTTCATAAACTTTGGATGAAAACTGTGCCCTCTAGAGCGTACACAAGGTTTTTCGAAGATTTGACCTAGTGACCTAGTTTTTGACCCGCCATGACCCAGTTTCGAACTTGGCCTAGATTTTATAGAGATAAACATTCTGACAAAGTTTCATAAAGATTGGATCGAAACTGTGCCCGCTAGAGTGTACACAAGCAAAAGTTGACGGACGTCCGGACGGACGGACGTCCGGACGTCCGGACGGACGTACGACGGACGACGGACATCACGGTATCCCAAAAGCTCACCCTGAGCACTTCGTGCTCAGGTGAGCTAAAAAGCTTTACCCTTTAAGCAGCAAAAAGCACCCATCAAAATTTAGGTCTGCAAACATTCCAAAATATGTTTTATTCAAGCTATATCATACTGAAAATTCAAAAACTGGAGGGCAAACAGTGTAGATCTAGGTGAGGCAGCTCATAATGAGCCGCCTTATCAGGATCTACGCTGTTTGCAAATTCTGCTATTTTCATCACTGGAGCTTAAAGTCATCACACAAATACTCTGATTTCCCTTATGTTCTTATGTAATAAGGACATATTAACCCATAATATATGCCTAGCGTCCCACCAAAAGGTCCCAAACGTCATGGCAAACAGTGTAAGGGCTGATCAGAGAGCACAGTCTGTGACACCTGACCAGCCTTACATGATTTGTATTAACCCTATAGCACTCAGAACGGCCAAAACACTATGTACATTGTACAGGGATAAGAAAAAAAAAATCATAAAAAAAAATCAGACATACCTTACATTGGAAATGTACCTGTCTGAAGAATGAGGAAGAGACGTCTATTATGCATTAATAGGGCAACTATTTACCCTACCAATTTCCGTAATGGAAGAGCCCCAAAGTTCAGTGGATTAAGCCTGGCCTGCTGATCTAGCCATCCCAGGTTTGAGTCTGACTGGAGGCAGTAATCCAGTTTCAATTGTAAGAGGATTTAATTGCACATAGCCTTTCCCATTGCCCTGATGTGACTGAAATACTGTTGAAAAGGTGTTACGGGCCAATTACTCTCCTATCTTCCAATATCTACAATAGTAGATTTCCGCATAGCTTCGTATATATTCAATCTCTGACAACTGTGTCAGGGAGTTAACTCTTTGGCTCAGTGGTTAGAGCATTGGACTATCACCCGGGAGTTCCGGGTTCAAATCCCAGCAAAAGACTGGAATTTTTTCAGCTATGCTTTGGTCCGTTTGTTGCGGCAGTAATGTTGTAAGATGGGGGCACGTCCGAGATAGGACATTATAAGCCAAAATGGCTTTCAGTCATCATAAATGATGACTTCCTTGAAGTGGGGGAGTGTTACGGGCCAACTCTCCTATCTTCCAATATCTACAATAGTAGATTTCCGCATAGCTTCGTATATATTCAATCTCTGACAACTGCGTCAGGGAGTTAACTCTTTGGCTCAGTGGTTAGAGCATTGGACTATCACCCGGGAGTTCCGGGTTCGAATCCCAGCAAAAGACTGGAATTTTTTCAGCTATGCGTTGGTCTGTTTGTTGCGGCAGTAATGTCGTAAGATGGGGGCTCGTCCGAGATAGGACATTATAAGCCAAATGGCTTTCAGTCATCATAAATGATGACTTCCTTGAAGTGGGGGAGTGTTACCGGCCATCTCTCCTATCTTCCAATATCTATAATAGTAGATTTCCGCATAGCTTCGTATATATTCAATCTCTGACAACTGCGTCAGGGAGTTAACTCTTTGGCTCAGTGGTTAGAGCACTGGACTGTCACCCGGGAGTTCCGGGTTCAATTCCCAGCAAAAGACTGGAATTTTTTCAGCTATGCTTTGGTCCGTTTGTTGCGGCAGTAATGTCGTAAGAAAGGACATATAGCTACAAGTCAGCCATCCATCTGTTCTGTTATGGATTTTTTCAAACCTGAACTGCCCATAAACGACCTTCAATTTGATCTACCCAGTGTAAATTTCCCAAATATCACAAGAAAACCTTTCATTTCATAGGAGCATGCACAAACCATGACCAGCACAAATCAGCATTCTGATCAATATAATTATGTGCTGTTTGATTTCCAAAAATTTATGAAGTACGGTTTATGTTTTGGGCAGACTGACCTGATCCTTCTGCTCAATGCCGTATGTTTAGTTCGTATAGACCCTAAGATAGGCTTTCAAATGAGAGCACATAGGAATCTTAGTTAAGGCCTATGGGGCCACTTTCAGGAGCAGCAACTCTGCCATTTTCAATTTTGCCTCCTTTCTCAATTGGGGTCAACTCATGAAGGAAAGAATCTGCTCCTTTAGGAGCAAATTCTTTCCTGTAAGAGTTGAGATCCTGTTTTGGAAGGGCTTTGTCACCCAGGGGAGCAAACAAGAAGTCACAAAAATTGTCTCCCTTTGAACAAATGATAAGAACATGGAGGTGTACCCAGACACCTTAAAAATCTGATAAAAAAAAATTCTGTGTGGGTTCAGAAATTTTTCACCTATATCTAAAAGCAAACGGTGAAGGGTATTGCACCTGGTCCAAACTATTAATTTAAAAGTACTATATACCAAGCATAATAATGAATGGAATCAAAAATTTTGCATTTATTCTTTTTGTCAGTGGAATAAACTGCATCACAGATTGGGATGTCTTTAGTACAAATACTGATTATGAATGGGCAGTACCCACCGTAAACATTGTTTCAGAGGAGAATCAGGACATGAACATAACTTATAATGGAAGGACATGTGTGGCTATCTATGTTAATGGACTTATCCGGCATGGTTCACGATATCCTGGAGCCGATGACATGGAAGCAATGACACAGCTACAACAAAAGATAAATGCCACAAAACCAGCTAATTCTTATGATTTCATCTCAACATGGGTAAATACATATCCACCTGCTGAAGAGAACCAACTTGTTGAAACAGGGCGCCAAGAGATGAAACATATCGGCCAAAGATTTGCACGCAGATTTTCTTCTCTTTTCACCAACGCACTTGACAAGGTCAAATTTGTGACATCTCGAAAGGACAGAACACAAGACAGTGCACAGAAGTTCTATGAAGGAATGCTTAACTTTTCTAGCCTAGCAGTATCAAATGTTGGCTCAACTGTAAATGACAGTCTAACTCGATTTCATGAAGATTGTAACTATACTGAATTTGCAATTGAAGACAATGTTACATTTTTGAAAGAGCTTTATGGATTTATGAACAGCACAACATTTACAAACATGAAGACAGCACTTGAGACGAGGGTTGGACTTCAGAATAATCCTTTAGATACAGGTACGGAGCCTTATACTAGCACAGGATGCAACTTAGAATTCACATAATAATTATTATATTGTAATTCTTCTAATAATGCCATCTAATTCCGAAATTGCCAACTGTCAAAGTAAATGATATATATTTTTGTAATTGATGGAGTTTAAGATCTCCACAAAATTAGATAAGAGCTGTTGCAAGAGCTTAGCTTGCCTTTTAAACGTCCTTTGTATTGTGCAATTTTATCAGTGCACCTTTGAAAATCCTTTGGAACTAGAAACATAGTAACTAATAGGGCCCCGCTTTTATGAAACTGTTGACGACATTTACGTCATACGTGCCCAACCAGAAATAATAATACCAGCTTTCATCATGTTGTTCCTTCATATTCAATATGTTGTTTGAAATTAAGCCTTTGGTAGTGTCTTTAAGATATAAGCAAAATACAAAATCATGACTGATTAAAACATGGGCAACAACTCTGTGAAGCATAAACTGATGTTACCATTCTTGCACTCTGCACACCTTCAGATCATCTGATGATGCTTTATATTTGTACTAAGTTTTATAAAAATATCTTCAAAGGCTTTAAAGTTATAGAGCAGACAAGATCTCCATACCTAAAATAACAAAGGGTTTTAATTCTGTTAGTTATGGTTATTTTTCTCTGCACATTGTCTGATGATGTTTATATTTGTACCAAGTTTTGTGAAAATATCTTCAACAGATTTAAGGTTAGAGAACGAACACGTTTTCTAGACTGTAAACTACAAAGGGAAATGTCTGATGATGCTTTATATTATGTACAAATTTTATGAAAATATCTTTGATGGTTTTAAAGCTATAGAGCGGACACGATTTCTATATTTAAAATTACAAAGGGGCATAATTCAATAACAAATGTAGGCAGAGTTAGGGTTCTTGTTCACTGCACATCATCTGATGATGCTTTACATTAGTACTAAGTCTTGTGAAAATATCTCTAACGGTTTCGGAGTTATGAAGCAGACACGATTTCTGTACTCAAAATTTCAAAGGGGCATAATTCAGTAAAAAATGT